>CAUYLG010036366.1:0-129568 GCA_963573385.1 Cacajao melanocephalus
ATTTACACTCCCACCAACAGTGTAAAAGTGTTCCTTTTTCTCCACATCCTCTCCAGCATCTGTTGTCTCCAGATTTTTTAATGATAGCCATTCTAACTGGTGTGAGATGGTATCTCAATGTGGTTTTGATTTGCATTTCTCCAATGACCAGTGATGATAAGCATTTTTTCGTACATTGTTGGCCATATATTTGTCTTCTTTTGAAAAGTGTCTGCTCATCTCCTTCGCCCACTTTTCAATAGGTTTGTTTGTTTTTTTCCCTGTAAATCTGTTTTAGTTCTTTGTAGATTCTGGATATTAGCCCTTTGTCTGATGGGTAGATTGTGAATTTTTTTTCCAATTCTGTTGGTTGCTGGTTCACTCTAATGATTGTTTCTTTCGCTGTGCAGAAGCTCTTAAGTTTAATTAGGTCCCATTTGTCTATTTTGGCTTTTGTTGCCAATGCTTTTGATGTTTTAGTCATGAAGTCCTTGCCTATGCCTATGCCTATGCCTATGTCCTGAATGGTGTTGCCTAGGTTTTCTACTAGAGTTTTTGTGGTGTTAGTTCTTATGTTTAAGTCTTTAATCCATCTGGAGTTAATTTTTGTATAAGATGTAAGGAAAGGGGTCCAGTTTCAGCTTCCTGCCTATGGCTAGCCAGTTTTCCCAACATCATTTATTAAATAGGGAATCCTTTCCCCATTGCTTGTTTTTGTCCAGTTTGTCAAAGATTGGATGGTTGTAGATGTGTGGTGTTGCTTCCAAGGCCTCTGTTCTGTTCCATTGGTCTATATCTCTGTTTTGTTACCAGTACCATGCTGTTTTGATTACTGTAGCCTTGTGGTATAGTTTGACATCAGGTAGCATGATGCCTCCAGCTTTGTTGTTTTTGCTTAGAACTGTGTTGGCTATGTGGGCTCTCTTTTGGTTCCATAGGAAGTTTAAAGTGTTTTTTTCCGGTTCTGTGAAGAAGGTCAATGGTAGCTTGATGGGGATAGCATTGAATCTATAAATTACTTTGGTCAGTATTGCCATTTTCACAATATTGATTCTTCCTAACCACAAGCATCAAATGTTTTTCCATCTGTTTGTGTCCTCTCTTATTTCTTTGATCAGAGGTTTGTAGTTCTCCTTGAAGAGATTTTTTACCTCTTTTGTTAGTTGTTTCCTAGGTATTTTATTCTCTTTGTAGCAATTGTAAATGGGAGTTCACTCATGATTTGGCTCTCTGTCTGTTATTGTTGTACAGGCATGCTTGTGACTTCTGCACATTGATTTTGTATCCTGAGACTTTGCCGAAGTTGCTTATCAGCTTAAGGAGGTTTTGGGCTGAGACAATGTGGTCTTCTAAATATGAAATCTTAAAAAACTGTGTTATAATAAAACAAACAGTCCATAATTATAATAATTGTAATTATAAGAATTCTTATTTTTATAAGAATTATACAAATTATTTTTATAAGATTTATAAGAATTGTAAGAATTCTTACAATTTTTGAATCAAAAGAATTGAATTGTAAGAATTGTGTGAAGATGGTAGCTGCATTATTTTTAGAGAAACTGTCTTAGTTTTTTATTGCTGCTGTAATGAATTCCCACATATTCAGTGGATTAAAGCCATTCAAATATGTTATCTTAAGTTCTAGAAGTCAGAAATCTGAAATGAATCTTATAGGGCTAAAATAAGTCTTATCTGTAGGGCTATGACTTTTTCCGCAGGCTATAGGGGAAAATCAGTTTCCTTGCCTTTTCCAGCTTCTAGGGTCTGCATGCATTCCTTAGCTCATGGCCCCTTTCTTCTTTTCCAAAACCAGCATGATAGCATTTTCACATCTTTCTCCTACTCTGAAACTCCCACCTAATTATTATTCTAAGACAAATATATATTTTTAAGATATATTTTTAGTTTTAATTGATATATAATAATTTCATAAATTTGTGGAATACAGTATAATGTTTCCATACATGTATACATTGTGTAGTGATCAAATCAGGGCATTTAGCCTGTCTGTCACCTCATACATTTATCATTTGTTTGTGATAAGAACATTCAAAATCCTCTATTCTAGTTTTTTTTTTCAAATATACAATGCAATATTTTTAACTGTCTTCACCCTGCTGAGCAATAGAACACCATAATTTATTTCTCCTATCTAACTGTAATTTTATACCCATGAATCAATCTCTTCTCTTCCCCTCTCCTTCTTACCCTCTCCAGCGTCTGGTAACTTGTCTTCTGCTCAGTACTCCTGCAGCTTTTTAAGATCCCACCTATGAGTGAGATAATGTGGTATTTGTCTTTCTGTGTCTAGCCTATTTTGCTTAATGTTCTACAGATTCATCCTCATTCAAAAATGACAAGATTGTAATTTTTTTATTATTAAGATTCCGTTTTGTATACATATCACATTTTCTTTATCCATTTTTTCCATTGATAGACATTTAGGTTGATTTTATAAGAAACTTTGTGATTTCATTGAGCCCAACTGAATGACCTAGGATACTCTTTTAAGTCTCAGGATCTTTAATGTAATCACATTTGCAAAGTCCTGTTTGCCCTATACGGCAACATATTCACAGCTTTTAGGGATTAGAGTGTGGGAATCTTTGGGGACCATTATTCTGCCTACCACAGCCAGATTCTAGTATATAGATTGAAATGACTGTTTTCCTATAAAAACATATCTCTATAAATCTTACTGTATGTATATAGATGCTCTAATAAACTAATTTCAAATTAGCTGTGGAAAAACTCACCTGGTCTCCACTCTGATCTACTGAATGACTTTTTAATGACTTATTTCCTCCTTTTCACCATATAAATTATACCAAACAAGGAGAGTGTTCAGTAATGAGCTTTTAGCTGCTAGTGTATTTTTAAAAACTGATTTAATCAGTAACCCTCACCAAAATTTTTCTTTTCTATTTAAATAAAGAAAAGTGGAGAATCTATGCCACTTTAAAATCCTAGACCTGCTTGTTCCTAAATTTATCTTTGCAGGTAAAATGAAAAAGTAAAAACATGTTGTTATCCATTCAAATGAAGATTATTATTACGTAAGGAATGTGTCAGTCAAATTATGACTTCTTGATATTTTTTATGTGCACAGAAGAACTTTTAAGGAGAGATTAACAACTGTTAGGTCGGTAAATATTTGGCTCCTCCTTGCTTTCCTACTTGTGAATGACTGTTGATACAAAGATTCAAGTTTTTATTTCAGGAACTAGGATGCTATTCTCTTGCATATTAAACTACTTCTAAGGGATGAGTTTCTAGAAATTATCAGGAAGAAATTGCCATATGCTATTTACATAGGTAACTTCCATACAGCAAACCTGATGGGGTAGAGAAATCATTAATTTACATATGCATGTCCCAAAATGTTGAATGTTAGTGATTTCTGCAGCATTTAAAATATGATTGACAAGAAGTACCATAGATGCTAAAACAGGCTGATCATTAAATATCTTTTCAACTTTTGATGAATGTTTTATTAAAAATGGTATAATGAAATACTTTAAAATGTTTTCCTTTAAAAAGTTTTTTTGCTTATGAATAGAATTGAAAATAAATGATTTACAGAACCTGTTATATATTTGGTTTTTCCTTTAAGAGTAGAATGTGATTTCTCATCAGTATAAGGAAGGAATATAATCATTGTGTTTTATCCAGAATAACAATAATGATAATAGCAAATGCTTACATAGTGGTTAATATTTGCCAGGTAATAGCTAAGTGCCTTACATACATAGATACAAAATACTCTGTTGTTATCCTTAATTGGCATATGAGGAAAATTAGGCAAAGACACATTAAGCCCAAGTCCCATTAGTCATCAATAACAGCTGGAGTTTGAACCCAATATATCTCCAGGGTCTGAACTCATTGTAAAATAAATTATATTGTATTGTTTAAAATATTAAGAAGTAGTCAAAATGAAATAAGCCAATCCACTTATTAATCTTCTAGAGATTAAATTTACAAAGTTAACCTTTTTAAGTTAACAGAAGTTGGGTTATGGAATGTACAATGTTTATGATATAATATAGATGTTATTATCTAGAGATGGATAGACAATAAAAAAATCGATAGACAGATAGGTAGATAGATAGATACATACATACATACACAGGACTGGTAGATTGAGGACTCCAGTACTTCTATACAATATGGGTTTAGGAACACTGCTTTGGTAGGATGCAAAGCAGTGTTTGCCAAGCAATATGTGTGAGGCTAAGAAACGTAAATTATTGATCCAGATGTATCTGATAGATAATGTGTGGGAACTAAAGCTCTCTCCAAGGCCTCTTTTGGAATGGTCACTGGATGTACGTTGTTGTCTGTTTTTAATTTTCTGCAAAGTCATATTTTGAGCTCATTTTGTTATCTTAAAGTACATACATAGTTGTTTAGCACACAGAGTTATGTAGTGCTGATTTATGTGTCAGGCTGTTTTCTAAGTGCCTTGAGAATACTGATTCAATTAATTCTCATAAGACTCCAATGAGATAAGTATCAAAATAATTCCCATTTTACTGGTGACGGAGCGGAGTAGTAAGAAATGAGGAAATAGCTGACGGCTACTGAGATAACAAGTGGCAGAGTGAGGATTTCAATCTAGGCAGTCTGTCTCCAGAGTCCGTTCCCTATTCACAAATAAAGTAGTTCAAATCTGTATGAGCAAGTTCCCCCTGGGAGAGAATCTTCTCCGCTTCTTATTTTACCCCACTTTACGATTTTTCCTACGTTACACAATTGGAATGAGGTAATTAAGCACTATGACACCCTATTCCCATTCTTCACCACTTGGGTTCCAACTTGTTTTTATCTGCAGGTTGTACTGATTCTCTTCCTTCCCCTTCACTCTCCTCTGCTCTCCTCTCTTCTCCATTTCTGTCATTGCATCTCCTCTCTTTCAAATGAGTTCAGTTGACTAATGAACTGGTAAATAAATTAATACACTTCTAAAATGGCATTTTATATACAGGGCCTGACAACCTTAGCTAAAGTTATTAGATGAAGATGAGGTATTACAGCAAAACTTTCTAGTTATTTCATATCAAATTGTGTTATCATAAATGTTCAACCTAAAATGTATTCTAAGAGGCTGATATCCTCACTATGAAAAATAGCAATTTGTTAGAAGATAGCCATTACTAATCAATCTTTCTGTTAATCTCTTATTAACTCTCTTCTGGACTTTTTAACTCCTACCCATTATTCAACTCTCTATTCAAGTGCCATTTATTTTGGTATCCTCTCTTCCACTGGATTTTCTCTCTCCTTTCCCTTTTTCTCTAATACTTGGATCCTTATTATAGTATTTTCATTTGTCTACTTTTACTTTCTTTCTTTTTTTTTTTTTTTTTTTTTAGATTGAGTTTCACTCTTGTCTCCCAGGCTGGAGTGCACTGATGCTATCTCTGCTCACTGCAACCTCGGCCTTCTGGGTTCAAGTGATTCTCCTGCCTCAGCACACCAAGTAGCTGGAATTACAGGCATGTGCCACCACACCTGGCTAATTTTTGTATTTTTAATAGATACAAGTTTTCAACATGTTGGCCAGGCTGGTCTCCAACTCCTGACCTCAGGTGATCCATCCGCCTCGGCCTCCCAAAGTGCTGGGATTACAGGAGTGAGCTGCTGTGCCTGGCGTAGTCTACTTTTTGTGATCACATTTGCACTTGGACTCAGGTAAACAGAAATGGTGAGATGTTTCTAGAGACATTCATTGAATCAGGGATTACAATTGTCCAAAGTGGGCAGAGTTGACAATATAAGTGAAATAACTGATAGTGCTTTGGAATCGGACTTGCATGTACTTGACTAAGGAACCTGTATTTTCCTTTAGACCAGATGTGGCCATCTAGGAATCAAGGTAATGATCTGTATCCCTGGCAAGTCTATGTAATTCTTGGCTTGACTTCAAGTATAGCAAGTTGAGACATACTTAATTTGCATTGAATACATACATATGTATAGGTGTACATATAAATATTTATGTATTTTTTAATTAAATGAGTAAAGCGAAAAATGGAATGCCTGCAGTGTTTCATTCACTGGGAATGAGATGAACATTGCTTCTTGCCATTGAGTAGCTACTTGAGTGTAAAAAACAAACAAAAGCAAACAAATCATTGCAAACTTGTTTATTCAGGAAATGGTTGATATGTACTTTGTTGATGCAAGTCATACTAAGCTCAATAATAGTAGCTCTGAACCAGAGGCAAGTGCTCCTGCCTTTATCAGGCTTAAACTGGGATCTTGTGTGTTAGAGAAAGCAGAAAGGGCTGGATGATGGCATAATTAAAGGAAGGCTTCTTAAAAGAAATTATGTTTAAGTCTTTGTAAAAACATCAGAAATATTGAGGGAGGTGAGAATATTTTCTGTAGAGGGATAAGCATGTGCAATAAGTCACACCTTCTGACCCTTGGATGACTAGAAGTGGGACAACTAGTTAAGAGTAGATTGATCTTGGAAGGTGAGAGAACAGTCAAGGGTCAGAGAAGATATGCAAAGAAGAGGTGGGATTCTTCTCATGTGGGGCTTTTATGATATGCTAAAAATTTGATTTATATGCGTTCTAGAATGATACAGAAATCCCTCCACAAATTTTTAGAAAGTAATATGATATGGTGATTTTTCCTTTAAAAACCAAAAACCATAACGATAAAGACCAACCATATGGAAGACTAGTGGGGTAAAATTGGAGGCAGGTAGGACAATTAAGAAGTCATTGCAGTAAATCTGGTAGGAAATAATGAGGACATGAATTGACATAATTGTGTCAATGTTAAATGAGGGGAGACTCACTGAAGAGACATTTAGAAGAAAAAGCCTTCAGAAGTTGAAAACTGGATATGCACCATTAGGAAGGAGAAATGATTCTCAAATGCTTGACTCAAGATGTAAACATAGAAGAAGGGGACTATTTGGCATTAAACTTGAGGGTGAGGAAAGAGGAAATGGAGAAATATATGACTTACGTTGTGAACAGGTTGTGCATTAAATGTGTGAAGACACTCCCAGTCAATTGAGCATATCTAGTGGTTAGAAAGTGCTGTAGTTCTGGAAACAAAGGAGAGATGTTACTTAGAGTTATACATTTACTTGAGAGTTCTCATTCATTCAGCAGATACTTACCTTCCATTGTTTGCCAAGTACTGGTCTTAAAGCTAGTGATGCAGCAATGAGTAGGATATGGCCCCTTTTCTCAAGGAGCTAAGAATGGAAAAGTGAATAAAGGGTATTTGAGAGTTGAAGCTATGTAGATATTTGAGATGGTCCGGAAGTGTTTCTACTGTGCAGAAAGGCACATGGGGAATCCTACAGAGTGTTAACATTTTGATGGATTGGTGTTGGAGGAGAGGTCCTTGAATGAGACTGGGAAGCAGCAGCCCCTAATAAGAGCTGACCTGGGAAAGACTTAGAAACGGAGAACAGTGTACAATATGAAATGCCATAAAAGTCTTGAATAAGAATAAAAAATTGCATTTTTATTCAAAATCTAAGAGGTTATCTGTGACCCTGTTGTGTGGAGTCATGATGTACTTCTGAGTAGAATTGAGTTTGTAATGGTTTGAGGCAAAAATGCAAAGCAACGTACACTGGAGCCCCTGAGTAATTGTGAAAGCAAGGAGGGGTCATTTCTTAGACAAAATTATTTTTTAAAAATTACTATCCATGTTGTATTCAAAAGTGAAGAAGGTGGAGGAAAGGGAAAGGATTTATCTATGTCTGGGACAGTTTGTCAGAGACTGAACTTCATGGAAGATGATGCACGGTAAGGCAGCAGTGGTGTCTAGTGAATATGTGTTCATCAAATTTTTAATTGAATGACATCTTCAAAAGATGTAAATAGCTGTTTACATGGAGCTTACATTTTAAGAAGGTAAAATAGACAACACATTTATATCTATACCTATATACACACCTTTATGCTCACACATAACAGGTGGTAATAAGTGCTATAAAGAATATAAAATCTGATGAGAAGATAAATAACAATGGCAGGAGGTGTCTGATTAAAGTAGCCAGGGAAGACTTTTTGTGGTGATATTTCATCAAAGACCTAAATTATATGAAGTTAGGATAGAACATTGCAGGGTTAGGAAATGCTGACTGCCAAGACCCTGATGTACGTGTATGTCTGGTATCTCCAAGGAATACCAAGAAACTACACAGAACTAGAGAAAGTAATAGAAGGTGAGACCAGAGAGGTAACCAGGGGCCATTCCTGTGTGAGCTTTGACTATTTATTTGTTTGTTTATTTCTTTCTTCTTCTTATTTTTTTCCTAAGATGGAGTTCTGCTCTTGTTGCTCAGGTTGGAGTGCAATGGTGAGATCTCGGCTCACCTCAATCTTCGCCTTCTGGGTTCAAGCGAGTCTCCTGTCTCAGCCTCTTGAGTAGCTGGGATGATAGGAGCCCGCCACTACGTCCGGCTGATTTTTGGTATTTGTAGTAGGGACGGGGTTTCACCATGTTGGCCAGGCTGGTCTCGAACGCCTGACCTCAGGTGATCCACCCACCTTGGCCTCCCAAAAGGCTATGATTACAGGCGTGAGCCATTGAACCTGGCCAGCTTGACCATTTTAATAATGAGCTGTAGGGTCTGAATGGTGATGTGAAATAATCTATCACAAGTTTTCAAGGGATCACTTTGGTGGCTGGGTAAAGACTAGACTGTAAAGGGTTAAACTTGGGTGAGAGAGGCCTGTTAGAAGGCATTTGCCATAGTTCAGGAGAAAGGTCGTGTGGTTTGAACTAGGGTAGGAGATGGTGCAAAGATTCATGATGCATTTTGAAAGTAGAGGCTAACAGTTTTGAGTACAGGACTGGGTGAGTGGTATGGGAGAACAGAGGAGACCAGAAGCATCTCAAGAATTTTAGCTGGAGTAATGATACAGATTAGGTTAAATAAATATGAGGGTAAAATATTTTGGGAGATCTGTAATTCCTACTTCTTACCTAACATTGGCGATTGCATGTACCAAAGAGCCCGTATATGGTATACATTTAATGAGTGTTGGCCTTAATTCTATCCTAAAGTAAGGATGGAGAGGCAGCTTTTGTTTGATGGGCAAAAATCACTCTAGCTACTATTGTTGCTAAGTTCTCTTATAGCAAAACTCGATTTCCTATTTATTATCTTCCCATGAATTCTCTCTGCCTGTTACTGCTACTGCTCAAATTAAATTTATTTTGATTGATTTCAACTGCAAAATGGGTTGGACATTTATATCCAAAAATGTCTATGTCTGCACACACACCCATATGCACATGTGTATTCTGTGGACATGTACATAATTATCAGCATGGACCTCTTTACTACTGAATATTTCTGACTCTGGATGTCAGGGGGTTCATCTAAATTATTTGCTTTAGGCATCATTAAACCAGCTTCAGTGACTCTCTTGTAGCTTTGAAGACTATAATCACATGTTCAAAGCCTGGCAGGATTTGACTGAGAATGATGATGACAAAGGAGACAGTAAGCAAATGAATCAGAGTTGTGTCATCTCATCTCTTTGGGTAACCGCATGGACATTTAATCTAAGTGTGTGTTAGTTTGCCTCACTAGAGCCAGTGTAGGAACAGAGCTGCACAATTAGCATGATAGTTGATGCAGGAAGAACAATAAAATGAGGCCAGCTGAAGTTTAGTATTACATAGATCATATCTGAAATCTGACCCTTGACGCTATCTAAAAACTATCTTGCAGTTACAATTTGGATAACATTTTCTATGGTGAATTCACACGGGTTTATATTTCTTATAATATTCTACATAAGGGCATTTTTATGCAGAGCCACATGCATTTACAATTTACAGAATTTAGATATTTTAGGGGTAGGAGTGGTACAACCTTTTGGGGGGATTTTTTTAACCTCCAAAAATTATTTCCTTAAAGTTTTTATTCTTGGAAAATTGTTTAAAACTAAATTTTGTACTAGTGGCTTTAAGTGACCCTTTGGCTATATTATCTCAAGAGGAACTCAGCCATTAGGAGAGTGGTTTTACTCTCAAATTTATTTTATTATATTGATATTTATGCTGAATTTAGTTATTTTAAATAATGTCCTGCCAAAGTTAAATAGTTTATCCATAACATTAAAAATTAACTTTGGGCATCTTAACAACCAACAAAACCAGTATCTCATAAACCAGTATCTTATAGTGATTAGCGTTAGAAGCTCTTTAGTTATTCTACTTGGATTTTCATCCTGTTTGTACCCCTAGCGAACTGGGTATTCTTGGTCAAGTCATTCAACGTTATATACACACCCATATGGATAAGTATGTTTTATGAGACCTGTGTCCTTTTTCAAAATTGCAGATAAAATACCAGGTCTCATAAAGTTGTTTCATGGATTGAAATGTGAAAAGGCAAGTACATGATGCTTAAAACATTGTAAATACTTATGCGCTTTTTAAACTGCTTCAAGTTATTATGCAAACATTTTTTTTTAATTTTTATTTTTTGAGTCAGAGTCTCGCTCTATCACCCAGGCTGGAGTGCAGTGGCAGGATCTTGGCTCACTGCAACCTCCCCTCCCAGGTTCAAGCAATACTTCTGCCTCAGCCTCCCAGGTAGCTGGGATTACAGGCGTGTGCCACCATCCCAGCTAAGTTTTGTATTTTCAATAGAGATGGAGTTTTACCATATTGGCCAGGCTGATCTCAAACTCCTGACCTCAGGTGATCCACCTGCCTTGGCCTCCCAAAGTGCTGGGATTACAAGTGTGAGCCACGGCACCCGGCCCATGCATGCATTTATTAATGCTGGGTTCTGGATGCTAGATGTTTTCAGTTGTTGTAGCTTTCTGCAGCTACCGCAATTTTAGTGGATTTTGCTCCGATGATTAATTCAAACCTAGAAACCAACAAAAACTGTCTTCTTCATTTGCATACATAAAGGCACAATTAGACAGCTTTGTGGTTTCATATATTTTATTTCCAGTTATACTGAAAAGTTGTTGCTTTTAATAGTAAAATTAATATCCTTTTAACTTTTTGCTTAAATTCAAGTTATACTGTATGAGGATATGTTTGTTTTAGGAGTTTTTGAGTCTGGGGGGGATAAAAGTGTTTGAAAGTATTATATAACCATCAAAAGATCATTTGTAGTAATATGATATCTACGTTGTAAGAAATTATTTGTCCTTTACTGGCAAGCCTTATTCCCTGAGTAGCTTTTTGAAACAAATTTCTGATTTATCTTGCTGCTTCTTAGTTGCTTGAGTATTTTAAAATAGGCAACTTTGTGAATGAATATTTGCAAATGTCTGTGTTTTTTATCAGTAAGTTTATTGTGTCACCGTTATTCTCTCAGATTATGTCTTACATAAGGTGTGTCTATTTTTATGTTTTCTAATTTAATACTTTTCCACCTTAGTCTTGGATATTCACACACTGCTTGTATTAAACTTACACTCACTGGAAGATAACAAGGCATGGATAATTTTCCTGACAGCGAATCAGCACTTAGAGGCATTATCGTTCCTGAAAGTTTGAGTTGCAAGATTACAATACATTAACACTTCTGATTTCAAGGACCATTGAATTTAGGGGGTTAATTGTTTTCTGTGAAGATAGATTTAAATCAGATAGTGGCCACAGTGCTTTCTACCTGGAAGTTGATATTTTTCTAGTCTTAAAGAAAGGTATTTGCACTTTGGTGTCAAAGTACATTTACTATGTAAGGGATGATGACAACTCATGACATTTGGTTTGTTGAGGTTATTTTTTGTAAATTAAATTCATGTCTCCTGGAGCAGCTTTTTTTTTTTTTTTGCACAATTATCCCTAGTTTTTAAAAATATTATTTGTAAACCATCTGCTCTGTGTTAGATACTATGTCAGGTCATATAAAATTTAGGAGTGAATAAATTGATGATATTGTCTTCCATTCTGTTGTATGTCTCATCTAATCATATCTAAATCACAGTGTAGGTATTTATCTGATTTTATTAGTGAGGAACCTGATACTCAGATAAATAAATGACCCGCTTAAGGTCAAAACTTCAAAATACAGAATCCTTTAGCTTTCTCTTAGAAAAACAACATAGAATTTCTTTCTTGCCATGCTCTGTAGAGAACTTTAACACAAAACCTAGCTATGATTAAAAATGAGTGAGGATGATACAAATAAGAAATACTTTTGTACCACCTGCCATTTACTGTTCTAAATGTTTTCTGTCTATAAACACATTTAATATTCACCACCACTCTATTGGGTAGATATTATTATTATTACCGATGATAATAATCAGATGAACAATTCGAAGCACAGAGATGTTAAGTCACTTGCCTGAGGTCACACAGTTTAGTAAGGAAGAGGTGAACTATGATTTTATAGCCTGCCATCGAAATCGTTTTTTTTCGTACTAATGGGCTCTTTTGACAGTGATTCAGTTAATGAACCTGAACATGATAATGATTTAGATGGAAGACTCTTAAGAGCAATAAGCCATTAACCTAGCATCCTATAGATTCTTCATTTATTACAAAATAAATAAAACAAAAGTACCTTTTGTCTCATATGAACTGTGGCTCAAGAACTCATGAAGTCAGATTAACTGCTACTAAGATCAATCAGTCCAACTAAAGCCTATGGTTTAGGCATATGAAATACAAAGATGATCATTTTATTTTTAAAATATGTAGTACAAAATATAGTTTAGAAGAGCTAAAAAAGAAAGTTTTGTCTACTGGAGGCCAGATTTACAAGCAATTTTTCTTTTAGAACAGGCAATATTAATTAAATTCTAACATTGTGTTTTTACATTTGGGGAATTTTAAAAAAATGGACATATTATAAAAATAAGCATATTACATTGACTTTATTAAGTGGACATACGCAATTATACAATTCTAATAAATTAATCATTTTCTTGTCTGCTTATTGATATGATTATATAATTTTCACGATTGAAATCAATTTATGTCAAATATTTTATTAGATATTTTATGACAGCATGAAAAATGCTTATGTTATAAGTTAATTTTAAGGGCTGCATTTGATTTGTCATAATTTACAAAATTCATTTTGAATCTAGATAGATTTTAGTTTTTTCCCTCTATTTTGAGAAATAACTACTATAAACAAAAAACTACAATAAATGATGCATTTGGCTTTTTTCTTTTTACAAAATATATTTAAGGTGAATTCCCTGGAAGAGGATTATTGGGTCAAACTATACAAACATTCTTCCAGATTACCTCCCAAAAGACATGTACCTTATTTTCTTTCTTAAAGGATCCACTTCCACTTACTGGTTAGATACATTTTGGTCTGTACTTCATCCTGGGAAAGGACAAACAATCTGTTTTTCAAACCGTTCACCTTTATAGTATTTCAGCATAGAGAGTTTCTCATCTAAAACACTCTGACCCAGTTAATAGAGTTTGCACCAATCCTTGTATTACAAAAACTCAGGATCCTGTAGCCAGCCTACAGAAAGCATTTTTGAAGGTGATTTGAGCAAGAGTTAGACCCAGGGAAAATAGCCTATCATATATTTTAAGTGGACTGCAAACTAAAATTTGTGTTGTCTTTATAGCAGCGTCAGTAGAATTCTACAACTTTCACACAGCATTTGTAAAATAAGAAAAATGTGCAGTGTAGCTCACTGGAAATTACTGATGTGACACCAATATTTTGGGGTGTATCAGAATTCTTGAAATTAAAATTTGTTTTTTTTCTTATATGCTCACTTAGTTTTGTCATGTTTATGAATTTGTTTATATTGCATGTTTACTAAAATGTTTACAACATAAACTAACATCTTACATTTTTAAAAAGTAAACAGTGTTAAAGATTACTCCTGAATGGTTTAATTTACACACTTACACATGCACAAATACTATGATTATTCTTTCCAGGAGCAAATTTTAAAAGTGCACAGCCTGTGCAGTTGGAGAGTTCTTTGGAATTCCGAAGCCTGCTGCTCTTTATTGAACTGATGTTTAACTGGTGTTGTTATGGGCTCATCTCTGTGTCAGGTGTCAGGAATTCTGCAGCAAATAAAATGGGCATAGTCCTGACTCCTAAGAAGTTCAACATAGCGGAAGATTTGGAACAATAAAAAAAGACATCATCATTCCCTGTAATGGGACAATGACAGGAGCAGTAGGGGGCATGGTGAGAGCAGTTAGGATACTGACCAAAAACATTTCTAGGGCCAACAAAGGCATCCCAGGAGCAGGAAAATAATAACATTTATTGACAACATTTGCCAGGCAGCGTGTCAGCCACTTTACAAGCATTATCTCATTTTTAACATTTCTATAGTTCTATGAGATACCATACTTCCATTATCCTCCTTTTAAACAGGAGGTGATTGAAAATTAGAGAAGTTAAACAACTCTTTTAGGTTGACACTGTAAGAAATGACAGAGTCCCAGTTTAAACACAGGCAGAGTTAAAAGTATAAGCATTTACTGTTGAACAAAAACCTGTAAGGTGAAGTGTTACTCAGAAGGAGAGAGAGGTTGGGGATGGAAGGAAAGAAAGAGGAAAAAAGGGAAACTATGCCGAGCCGTGGAAGCCAGAAACAGCATGACAGACTCAAGGAAATTTAAGAAGGTCATTATGAATGTTTCTTTGAACGTGAAAGACAAAATCACATGCTATAATGCCATAAAGGAAAATAGTGATCAGTTCATGAAGGATCTTTTAAGATAATAAGTTTGAACTTTACTCTGAGAGAACTGTAGGACCACTGAAGTTTTATTAAGAAATGTGACCTTTTACAATTTGTTTTTTACAATGTTCCCCATGACTATGTGTGGATTGGAATAGAGGGAACAAAACTGGGAGCAGTTAGGAAATAGTAATGTAGGTACTAGGTAATAGCAGCCAGTCTGGGAAAGTGAGGATGATATCAAGAGGACATATTTGAGGATTAAAAAGACTTAGTGATTGGTTTGGACTCAATGATTGTTTGTGTAGAAGGAGAGGGGTTTCAGGAATTCAGGTGTGTTTCTGGGATGGAAGTGAATTCCTGGCACCATTCATTTTTGTAGGGAAAATGGCTGATAAAATTTTGTGGGGAAAGGTTATGTGTTTGCCCTTGAACATATTAAGTGACTGCAGAGACATCTAACTTATAGTAGGACATATGAATGCACAGTTCAAGAAAGATTAAACAGAGCATGAGGATTTGTGATTTACATCCCATAGCAGAATTCATGTGAGTTTCATGTCCATGCCTTAGATCAGAGGTGTCCAATGTTTTGGCTTCCCTGAGACACATTGGAAGAAGAAGAACCGTCTTGGGTCATACATAAAATACACTAATACTAACAATAGCTAATGAGCTAAAAAATATCACACAAAAAATCTCAATGTTTTAAGAAAGTTTACGAATTTGTGTTGAGCTGCATTCAAAGCTGTCCTGGGCCACATGTGGCCCACAGGGTGTGGGTTGGACAAGCTTGCATTAGATAGTATGAAAAACCCTTGTCTTGCATCAATGCATTTGAGACAAGAAGCCTGCAAAGTGACCGAGAAGGACCTCACAAATCTTAGGAGAAAAAGCTAGGAAAGTGCAGTGTTGCAGCAATGAAAAGAAACAATTTGGAAAGGAAAATATTAAGAGTCAACTACTGGTAGGAGAGGTATTGGTTGAAAAGTGGTATCTGTGATTTTGGTGTGAATAGATTCTATTGAGAGTTTAGGTAGAAATCACACTAATAGGCTAACGTATGAATGGTGGGAAATATTGTCATCCATTATGGATACTTTGGGGAAGAAATTGGCGTTTTCTGGCATTGGATAGGCTAAAAGGGTATGTGATGACAAAGAGGGCTAGTTGTCTTTTACTTTAAAAAATAAGAGAAATCATTTTAAAATAGTAATGGAAATATATTCAGGAAGGTTCCTGAAAAGGAGTTTGGGCTGAGGGAAGAGGGAATTCAAAAACGACTGTCTAGGGTAAACCAGAGGAAGGGGATATGGATAGAAAGGGTCCATTTCATGGCATCTGCTATCTTTGAGAAATGAGGAATGAGGTCATCTGGTTACACTGAAGGGAGTAGAAGAGAACAATATTATTTAAATGTTCAAGAATAGTGGTTGTCAGCTCTGGTGCACATGAGAATCAGCTGAGGGACTTCTACTTTCTGGCTATGAAGACCAACCCTCAAGAATCTCTAAGAGGTAGCAGCTAGGAATTAGTACTGCAAAAGCTTTCCAGGGGATCACATTATATATCCATGGTTGAGAACTATTAAGAGGATTTTTAACCTGTCTTTTCAGAGTGAAAAAGGAGCTGTCTTGCTTTGTAACCAAGGACAGATTTCTTAGCATTTCTGTTTTGCTTGCAAAATGAGGATAATAGGGCTTTACCTCACTAGGTTGCTGTGAGGAATGGCTGAGCAAAGAGATGTAGAGGAACTACCGTAGTCTCTGGAATATACAAAGTACACAATGAATATTGATTGTGTTCTTCTTTGTATCTAAATAGAAAAGAATCTTAGAAATGTTCATTTGTAATATCTGGCTGTTCTATGTACTCAGGACATTGGGATAGTTGTATTGACTTCATTGGAATGAAACAGATAGGGAATAGATACTCTGGATGTCCTATTTCCTTTTGTACTATCATAATAATTCATTTTCAGACTTATGGGATGCACATCTCCGTATGGCTTATTTTGATGATTGCCTTTGTTTCTAATATTTAGACAACTGAAAATATAGGATTCTTTCCAGAAAGAAAGTCTCTGTATTGTATGGATAATTCCATAAGTGCAAACAAGGTAACATTTTTACTGAAGAAACAGACATGAAACCAAAGTGTTTGGATCATCAACTTGTATTATCTGTCATTGAAATGCATTACATAATTTTGACATACAGAATTTTAATCTGTGTATGATGCACATACACACACATTTATACACATACATAGACACATATGACATATGTATATACTCAAATTACAAGCTGAAAATTTAGTTTCTGTAGTATAAAAATAACCTATTGAAACTTGTATTGTGCCATGTAACTCCTACTTGTAAAAACATACAACATTTTGAGGTATATATTGCAGAAGCGATTGCTAACTAGGCTTTTGTCTATGTGTTCATTTTATAAGTACAACAATTGAGTGCCTGTGTGACTTTTTTCAGCTTACACTTGTGTGTGTGTGTATGTGTGTGTGTATTTTTTCCTTCACAAAAATGTCATATGTCCTTTTTGTAGTATCAGAATTATTGCCTTATATCTAAATCATACTCTGTGAGCCCTACCCACAAGTTGTGTTTTTCTTTTATACGTTGCTATTCACAGTGTGGTGCATAGACAAGCAGTATCAGTATCACCTGGTGCTTATTGGGAATACAGAATCTCAGGGCTCACCACAGACCCCTAGAATTGGAATCTGCATTTTAATGAGATCCTTTGGGTGATTTGTGTTCACAGTAATGTTTGAGAAGCCCGAGTGCCTCAAGGGAAGCCTTTTTTTCTCTAGTAGGCATTTTCTAATGAGCTGCAGAGGAAGGAGAATGTTTATTCCTTTAGGAAGAAAGGATGCACCTAATTTTAATTGCTTAACTGTTAAATGTGCATAATTAGTGTATAAGGGAGAAAGGAATAAGGGTTACATTTTAGCTAGCTTGCTGAAAAATAATAATTCCTTTATTTTAATAACAAACTGTTGTATCTCCTTCCTTTTGTATAAGGCATCCCTTCTTACCCTGAACTAGTTACATCTTCAACCTGCAGTACTTACTCTCTGAACCAATGCCTTTATATGGACGATCTCCCGTTTTCAGAGAAGGTAAACAGAGATCACTGTAGTATGGCACAAATAGGGCATGTCTGCCCTCCACGATTCCTTTTTTGGCATGAAGCTATCTTCAATATTGTTTCATTTGCCCTGTGTTTGTCAGGCAAATGCAGACTGTAATAGTTAATACATTTTTAAAAACCAGGACGATAATACCAGTATATCTGTAAACCTCCACTCAGCTCCAGTTAATCAGAATTGCTATTAATATAATGCCATATGGTATCCTTCTAGTAGCTTAGTTATTTAATAACAATGTATACATTTCCACAACACAGATATGACACGGATTATTTATCAGCCATTGTAATTCACATAAACCCTAACATTTTTTTCTTGTCAGAGATGGGAAGAGATATTCTGGATGTGAGGCAGGCCCTGAGATAAAGGTTAGCATGCAAGATGTTTCTTAGGGATGGTTACTGAAATCCAGACAAGTGAAAGAAAAGGAAAGCAGGAGTGGGTAGAAGGAGGAGTTGAGTGAGGCTGCAGTGCCTGTGACAGCCTCTGTGGACCTCATGGGGAGCTCTGGAGGTGGGATGGCTCTTCAGCCTTGTCTCAAGTTGGCATATGGGGCTGACCTTTATATATCTGAAGTATGAATGTCTCTGCAGGGAGGCAAGTCCTCAAACGCAGCAGTTTCCTTCCCCTGAGACTTTCTAAAGCTATGCTTAAGTATAGCACAGAGTGAGCTGTAACTCCCACACCAGCTGGGGGGAATAAATCTTCATTCTTGAAGGGGAGTCTGGCTGGTGCATCATAGCATCCATCATATTTCCCCTTGAGATGTGAAGTCTAAAAAAATATAAGGTCCTTCAGTATATCTAGATATTCAAAAAGAGGTTAGTACTATTCACCATAGTTTTAATCTTAGGAGTTTTGGTTAGTCTTTGAAAATTGCCCGTTTGTTAATCTAATACTTAGTGAGAACCCTCTATGGGCAATTCTCTATTGTACGTATAGAATTACATAGAACTTACATAGAATCGCAATTCATCAAGAATAGTGAAGCTTAGTGAAAGAGACTTCAAATTCATTCAACAAGTATTTCTAAGCACCACATGGTACCAGTCACTGTGCCAGGCCCTAAGTTTAGGGTGGTGAACAAAACCAATGTGTTCTCAGACCTCATGGAACTTACGGAGGATGTAGAGGCAGGCATGAAACAAATAGTCATGCAAATAGGCACATCATTATACATTTTGATAGGAGCTGTGAAAGAAAAGCAAAATATGTCATGCAAGAGCAATTTGCATAAAAGTGGATGAGGGGAATTATTGAGAAAGTGTCAGGTAAGATGAGACCTGGAGATAAGTGAAGGCAAGAGTGGGGAGAAGAGAACTTGAGACAGAGGGAAGAGCATATGCTAAAGCTAGTAAAGAGTTCGGGTTTGCTCCTTTTCTACTCACTCCCCAAGAAACCCAAAACTATGGCAGACGGTATAGTGGACAGGAAGAAGAATATTACCAGGCAGGTAAGGCTGAAGACTTGAGCTGGACTAGCTCAGGTAGAGCCTAAGGAGGCTGTATTCCAGAATTCAGGAGGCACATCTTGACTGTTTTTAATGATATGGCTAGTGTACTTAAAAAAAAAAAAACCCAAACAAAAACACCCTAGCTGCCATATGGAAAAGGGATTTCAGCACAGATTGTTAATGGATAGAATGCAGATATTCAGAGGATACAGTAAGACCACCCAGAAGGGCATCCAATCAAACTGAGGGTCAGAGCCATGCTGAGCAAAGACTTAAGTAGGAGTGAGCCTCACTGTACCAACGATGGGAAGCAGAGGATTATAGGGCCAGGGAACCAGTATATTGGAATTTATAGAGACTGGAAACTCTGTCTCCTGTCCTGAGGTTCCACTTAGGATAATTAGTTTTATAAAGTTTGCAAAGGGGTATTGGGCAAAAAAGAAGTCAAAGGCTAAGTTATAGGGCTCCTGAGAGCAAGGTTAAGAATTTTTCCTTCATTCTGAAAACTAAAGCACTAATGAAGGCTTTAAAGTAGAAAAATGACCATCAGCGTAATTATGATATTAGAAAGATAACTTTGTTAGTCCTGTGAAATAAAGATTGGAGAGTGATTGGTAAGACTAGACATAGAGACATGGTTAGAGAGACATTTCAATAATCCAGATAATAAATAAAGAAGGCTTATTTTGAGACATTGAAAATGAAGATTAAGGAACAGAATCCAAAAGTGTTTCATGTGAATCTATATATGTCTATTTTTATTTACCAATTTTATTTGATAACCAGAAGTCATAGGACAATTTTGATAGTTGGAAATCACGTTTACCCTATTTAAGAACTGAAAATACAAACATAAATTTTGTGTAACATTGCTGTTAGGATATTATGAGCATGAGCATTGGTACGTGAGTAGCAGGTACAGTTTAATGTAAGTTTTAATAGGAGACTAAGTAAACATTGTTAAACAAATCTTTTAGTATAGTAAAGAATCTTGTACTCTGAAGTTAAATGAAATCCATTTTTTTTTGTTTTTGTATAAACATTGTTTAGGATCATCTGCATCCTTTATCATTACTCTCACTGCAGATCTAAGAAGTTTGACCAAATTTTAATAGAGGCCATTATAGTACGCTAAGAAAAGCATTCCAAGATAGATAAAAACTGGTCATAGAAACAGCTGTATTGTAACCTATCATAAGAAGAGCCTTAGATTTGTCACTTAGTACCT
Organism: Cacajao melanocephalus; assembly: GCA_963573385.1. NCBI lineage: Eukaryota > Metazoa > Chordata > Mammalia > Primates > Pitheciidae > Cacajao > Cacajao melanocephalus. The sequence goes on from CAUYLG010036366.1 coordinate 20,483, forward strand.
ACACGATCTTGGGCAAACTGCTTAAATTTTAGGGCATATAAGTTGGTCATGGCATATATATTTCACCCATTCTACCAACATAAAACTTTACAAGTGACAGTTTTAGCGATTTTTAAAAATTTTACATGTCAGGTTAATGGTGGAACCAGGCCTAAATGAAAGTTTCATTTAACTATGATGCTAATAGAAATGTCTATATGAGCAAAGATAAAAATCATATGTTCAAAATTCACTTATCCTGCATTTGCAGAGTTTTATGGGGTACCTGACATACAGACTCTATTTTTATGTACTACAGTTTTTATTTGAGAAGCATTTTTTGTTATGAAGAAGATAAGCAAAAATGTATGCTTCCCTAGGTTGAGATCAAAGGAACTAAATTGGTTTTGACTTCCACCATTTCAGTGTGACCTCAGTTTTAATTTAAAATTAAAAGCACATAGGGAAATTTTTTACCATCTATCTTATAGCCTGGAGATTAAAAAAACTCATTAGATATAAGAATATCCATTTATATTCAGGTTCTGGAGCCAACCCTTTGGCTTTATTTATATCCTTATAGTTTGATAAAATATATAGATTTTTTTCTCAAGGGTACATAGAGATATCTTTATTTATTTATTTTTAGGTGGAGTCTCACTGTCTTGCCCAGGCTGGAGTGCAGTGGTGTGATCTTGACTGATTGCAACCTCTGCCTCCCGGGTTCAAGTGATTCTTCTGTCTCAGCCTCCTGAATAGCTGGAATTACAGTGCCTGCTACCACGCCTGGCTAATTTTTGTGTTTTCAGTACCGACAGGGTTTCACTATGTTGGCCATGCTGGTCTTAAACTCCTGACCTCAGATGATCCACCCACCTCAGCCTCCCAAAGTGTTGGGATTACAGGTGTGAGCCACTGTGCCCGACCTAGAAAAAGATTTATGAAACAAAAGGAACAAGGACCTTCAACCTTCCTACATTGTGAACACCGCATTTAAAAATCACAGTGATTAAATTACAACAATACTTATATCATATGGGTAGACATTAAAGGAAAATCAGTGTCTCAAAAAAGGAGATGGTAAGGCTAACATAGGTTCATAACCTCCTGAGCATACAATGAGGCTGAAAATATTTCCCCCTGAAATGACCAGAAGAAGTCAGCCATTGGTCTTTGGTTTGGGAATCAAACAAAAGCATTTGTTTGAAATGATGGATGATTTTAGTGTATACTTGGGTTTTGCCATATAGATAACTACCTAATGCTTCTGACTTTTCTGGGTAGATTGTTTAACAGGCAGACATCAAAGGAGTAATAGTGTGTGTTTTAGTATAATCCATTACTAACTCACATTGGGATTTTAGGCAAGTGTTAAAATTTGCTCAAGCCTCAATATTTTTTTCAGTTATAAAATGAGGATATTAATACTGGTTTTCTGTAACTCATAAAATTGTAATGGCAATTAAATGAGGTGTTTGTGATGAATTGGAAAGCATTTGAAATAAAGGGAAGTGCTATGCAAATAAAATAGTAATAGTCCCATAGATCACTTAAGAGATGCCTGCGTTTCCAGCTTCACAGAGAAAAGTATTTAATATCTCCTGATGATATAGGCAGAGAGTACTGGATTAGATATTGTATGTGACCTAATTAAAAAAAAAATCTATGCATTAACTTCATTGAGACCACCAGTCCCTTGAAACTTCCGCTTTTTTCTTTTTTTTTTGAGGCAGAGTCGCACTCCGTCACCAGGTGCCAGGCTGGAGTGCAGTGGTGCCAGCTCGGCTCACTGCAACCTCCATCTCCCTGGTTCAAGCAATTCTCCTGCCTCAGCCTCCCGAGTAGCTGGGACTACAGGCACGTGCCACCACGCCCAGCTAATTTTTTTGTATTTTTAGTAGAGTCAGGGTTTCACCATGTTGACCAGGATGGTCTCCATCTCTTGACCTCATGATCCGCCCGCCTCAGCCTCCCAAAGTGCTGGGATTACAGGCGAAACTTCCGCTTTTATAGTATCTGTCAGTAGAAACATCTGCCTTAGTTCAGTTTTTGTTGCTACAATGGAATATCACAGACTGGTTAATTTACGTAGAAAAGGAATTTATGTCTCACAGTTTTGGAGGCCGAGAAGTCCAATATCAAGGTGGTGGCATCTAGTGAGGGCCTTCTTGTTGCATCATTCCATGGTGGAAGGGTGAACAGGCAAAAAAGCATGTGTGAGAGAGGGTGGAAAGGGACTGAGCTCATCATTTTATCAGGAACCCACTCCTGCAATAACAAAAGCGTGCCTGAGATATTGTCATTAATCCATTCACGAAGGCAGAGACCTCTTGAACTAATTACCTCTCAGCAGTCCCACCTCTCAACACTATGGCATTGGGGATTTTCTTCCAGTACATGAATGTTAGGGACACATTCAAACCATAACACACCCTCACCACCGTCCTTTAATTTTCCTGACTTAGATAGCATAGTCCATAATGACAGCTACACCCTGGTCAGCATCCACAGCTCATTTCCTTGTTGGCTTCAGTGCAACCATCTGGCATCAGAAGCTACTCTGGCACAAGCCACCTATCTACTTCTCTATGACTGTGACCAATCCTAGTGGCACCATAGAAAATCACCCAACTCTGAAAATCCGTGCCGTTGTGATGCTGTTTTACAGGCTAGCAACAACACCTAGAAGATTTCCCCATCCATGGGTCAGTTTCCTTACTTATTTTCTGTAATGGCTGCATCAGACCTCATGCAACTTCCTAAAGATCAGCTTTCCCCTGCCAACCACCTTTAACTGACAACACATAGTGTTATTTGTTTTCAGTGGGAAGTAATCATCAGCTGTCTGCTCTACCTGAAACATTCTTTCCATATCAACTTTGTCGACTTCATTTACATACTTCTGTTTATTCTTGGGGTCACAACCTGAGGAAAATATCCTTGACCCCTTCTATGTGTTTCCAAGTCACTGTGTTTTTTCACACTGGAGGACACATATACTATAATTGCTGCTTACTTTTCATATTTCTCTAACTCAGTGAAGACACCATTGCCTTCTTCATAGTTGTCTCTTTAATGCTTATCACTGTGTCTGACTCATAGTTAATTGTTCAATAAATATTTATTGAGTAAAAAATGGTGATGTCGTTCATTCTCCCATCCCCCTCAAATCTTATTCTTCTCCCTTTTGTGGCTCTCTTCAGGTTACCTTTTTGTTACCTTTAACTTTGACTTCATGTAATGTGTATTCATTAAGTACCTGTCACTCTTCTAGGCATATCAGGAATTTATAAAAAACAGTTTTGTTCTTCAAAGGATGTTAGAAAATGAAACAGATACCTGCTGAATACTTTATAATAGCTCACATGCCTTGAATATTTACTGTGTTACAAGCACAGTGCTTATCACTATGCCCGTTATCTCAATTAATCATATAATCATCAGCATGTTTACCCATCATTACATGTTAATTCCCATGTAATAATATATTAGTTTTCTCTAGGTTATGCTCTGGTGACATAATCCCAGAATTTCAGTTGTTTAGAACAATAAAAGCTTATTTTTCGCTTACAGCATATGTTGGCTGTGGTTCAGCTATGATTCTGCTCTGTGTCCTCTTCACTTTGGGAACTAAAAATGAATGAACATCCCCTATTCAAGACGTGTCGTAGTCCTTCTTGGGGGATGCCAACATTCAGACCACAGCAGGACTTGACATTCTTGTGTCAGAAGGAAAAGAAAAGAAGTGGCAGAAACGCTTAATATCGTTCCTGCTCACATTTCGCTGGCCAGAGGAAATAACATGGCCACTCCTAATGCCCATGTTTTGATGTGTTATACTTATGAAGAGATGCAGTTTGCTCTGGGGCCATGATAAAGTGAATTACATGAGAAGGCACAAGAAGTTATTAATAAGGGGTGGGAAGTCGGCCGCAGTGGTGAGCTCCTATAGTCTTAGCTACTTAGGAGGCTGACATGGGAGGATCATTTGAACCCAGGAGCTCAAGTGCAGCCTGGACAATATAGTAAGTCCCTGTCTCTAAAGAAATAATAATTTTTAGAAGATGGGGGAGGTTGATCAGGATCTCCCATGCATGTTTGAGTATTAAGAAAAGTGATGTGGAAAGAAGGGAGAATAATAATTCCTAAGGACTAGATCTTAATTATGTTTAATAGAGAGTTTAGGAATTTTTGAAGGGAATTGGAATTATAAATAAAAGGAAAATCAAGTTCTAATATCCAAGAATGTGAGTGGTGGGAGTTAATGAGAGTGCTCAGTAATGCCAAATGCATGTCTTCAGGCATAAAGATCATTAATTTGGCCAGTAGAAGAAGAGTGACCAACATTTCAAAGGATTTGCTCTGTTGAAGTAATCTCCAAATATTTGTTATGTGAAAGTATATTACAGGTAAATGTCTGGATCTAATTTTCAGTATTAGATATGCTCAATGATTACAGTCATAATTGGGCTTCAGGTGACAAATAGTAGGCAATTTTGCCAACTCATGCTTTACCTTGTCTTAATTAAAGTGATGTTGTGCCCCAGCCGGCCTGACCCAGTCACAGTGAACACAAATACCCAATCATTTGCTGCTGGGGAAAATTCAGGTTTGCTATTCCAAAGGACTGGAAGCCTGTACTTTCAACTTTTCCATTCTTCTCTCAAAGCTTGATCCTGTACTTGAGCCATACAATGACAACCAGATTATTAATCTTATTTAAAAACTTTTGATACTGAAGGGTGGCGTATAAGCTAATCTTATAACTTAGAAATTGGAATGGAAAAAATTTGGAGGCAAAGTGTATGGCCCAATTAGGCAGGAAGCAGATTCTCCTGCCCTCTCATCATTATTTAAAGAAGTATATTTATAAGCATCTACAATATACATCTATCATTAAATGGAATGTATTCACATGTAATCAGATTTTATGACTTAAACATTTGGAATTCTAATTGAAGAAAGTTTTAACTTGCATTTGCCAAATATTTCCTCTAAACAACAATTTTCTTAACAACATCACTGTGATGTCCAGTATATGTCGTTTTGTTCCATGTGTCCTGGCATAGGCCACAGTATCGTGACTGCTAGTTATTGCTGTCATTCAAAACCTCAGTTATTAATCTCTTCTTGAATCAGAAACAGTGATTCATAGTTCGATAAAATATTCTGTTGCCATTAGCTGCTTGATGATTTCTTCATTTCTAAAATGTGGCCTCAATTCAGAGCCTTGGTTTTCATATTACATGCACAGTTAGGTCCTAATATTCATCCTTCAATATAGATTTCATGTATGCCAGCGTTAAGGCAGGGACTATGTGTACTCCTAGCCCAGAGCTTCCTGTGAACCTTTCACTGGAGCCTCTTTGTTGACCAAATGTGAAAATAGGTTTGGGCCATCAGAATCAAGTGGATGGCTCTGCGCTGGGATGAGGACAACAACAGATCAATCTATGAGTCAGTCAGGATCCACTGTCAAGAGTAGAGCAGCTATGGAAATCCAAGTAATAAGGTAAATTTTAATCGCATTTAGAATCTGTGAATAACCTGTTCAGATATTGTGTGTGGTGAAAAGTGTCCAACTGGATGACGAATTTGTCAAAGGAAACAAAACATAAATTTCATAGCCTTTTAAAACGTCAGTATCAGGATCAAAAAGAGCAATAGAGCTCCTTATGCCTGAGCTGTGAGTACAAGGAATTACTTACTCGTCTGTGAGTTGTGCTACATGCTCTCTTGAAAGCCTTTAAGGCTTGGTCATTCTGAGATTCCATGTTTGCCATCTGAAAGCTAGAATGATGTGTCACTGTGCCCTTTATTTGCCTCTTCAGATGCTTTCTGACTGAATACACATTTCTGAGTCATGGCTACTTCCATCCTTCACTTGGTATGTGAAGACTTTGACTTACCTATGGAATTATTAGTATTAGTTTTAATGTACTTAAAGCTGTTTGCTAATTCATTTAAAAAATCACTCATCCATTTCTTTGTTAGCAGCCCACCTCACTGTCATGATGTTGCAGCTCATCACTGTACCATAAAGAGTACAGTTTTTATTCATGTGACTTATATTTGGAATATTATTATTAGGCATTAAAATTATTAGGTACTATGTCTACTTAGTATCTAACACAATGCTAGGTACTATATAGACATTGTTTCCTATCGTATTAGCAGTTTTGTAGATAATGTATCTCTCGCTCTGTGTGTGTGTGTGTGTGTGTGTGTGTGTGTGTGTAATTAAACTGAGGCTCAAAGATGCTATTATATCAATGTGTCAAAATCAGTATAACCTAGAGATTTTTACTTCAGGTTTTTACCAAAACCTTGATTCTTCCATCCTTTCAACCTGTAAAAAAAGAGAGAGAGAGAGAGAGAGAGAGAGAGAGGGACCTGGGGAAACTAGAGTCCCTGGATGGGTCACGTCTGACCGTGAAAGGCTTTTTATTTCTTCCAGTGTGCCTTACATATGTGGCTCTTCTCTATGATCGCCTTGAAGAGAAAATTTGTAACACTGTAAAGCCTACTAAGTTGTGGTACTGGAATTTCAACTCAAGTCTGCATGAATCCAAAGCTGTATTATTTTGCCTCATCATGGCTTAGATTTTGCTTTTGTTCTTAAAATCAATCTAATTTCATTCATGCTCCAATTGTAATTTTTTGGCCAGTTAACTTGCCAGTTAATTTTTTGACCAGTTCCATTTCCAACGTAAATGGAAAGAAGAAATGCAAGGTAGATAAAACAAAATATTAGGTGCGGCATTCAGAAAGATTGCAAAAATGAGCAACATAGAGTGCCTTCTTGTAATACATTTAGAGTACTTAACATGCATTGCAGTAAGAAACGTAGAAATGGAGACTTTTAGAGAGTCTTGAGGAAGGATGGTCACATTAAAGGAGTAGGGGATGAATGAAACATCCAGATACGCATCCACACAGACTTGATGGACAGGTAGGCTTTTGATAACGAGGAGCATACAAATGGACACTTGGCAAAAGGAACAGATCAACACAAATGGAGGTACAATGCCTACTAACTTTTGTAGAATTCACTTATCTTTCATTCTGAATTTTGCATCTGCAAAAAGTGCACAAAAGTAGGTTTTCAGTACTTTATATGCATCAGAATGATATTTAAAAATGACTGTGATACAATTTATGAGAGGAGCATTTTGCTTGATTAGAAGCAACATCTCAAGCTAGTATGGTTATTTGTATTTATGCATATGTTTGTCCTTGTCTCCCTTTTGGCCATAATGATAATAATTATGTTTCTCAAAATTGCTTTGAGTTTTGCCATTTTTACCCCTATTAAACACTGATAGGATGTAGCTAAAAAATGCAAAACCAGTGAATTCTTAGCTGAATTCAGACTCTCAGATTCAGCTTACATTAAAAACTTTTTTTATTAAAAAATTATATATTAAGAAGCCCTTTGGGTTTTTTCTAATTACTGGCATTTTTTAATATAAGTATTTTGTTAATCCACTCATTTGTGTACAATGAACATGAATTTACCCACCATCCCTCAATTACATTGTTCTTCAAGCTGTCTCTGTCTCCATCTTGGTCTGTGTATAGTATTTAATTTGCATATAATATGCTATATGCAAATATATAAATAATATGCATGCAACCTAAGGAAAAAGCAATAAATACAAATTAGTTTACCAAGAAATTTAGTTATGGTTTTGTAAGTCGCCCATGGAGAAATTGTCTTAGGAGACAATTAATAAAGGAACTCTATATGAGACCTAAGAACTGTAGCAAGCTGGTAGGTTTAGTGTAGAAATTGTTTTTAAGACTGTACTGACTTGATAGTGGCATGCAAGCTCACCAGTTCCTCATTTAAAAGGAGTAATAGGCCAGGCGCCATGGCTCACTCCTGTAATCCCAGCACTTTGGGAGGCCAAGGCAGGTGGATCATGAGGTCAAGAGTTCAAGACCAGCCTGGCCAAGATGGTGAAACCCCGTCTCTACTAAAAATACAAAAGTTAGCCAGGTATGGTGGTAGGCACCTGTAATCCCAGCTACTCAGGATGCTGAGGCAGAAAATTGCTTGAACCTGGGAGGCAGAGGTTGCAGTGAGCTGAAATCTGCCACTGCACTCCAGCCTGGGCAAGAGAGCAAGACTCTGTCTCAAGAAAAAAAGGACTAATGAAATTTAAATAATCTTAGAAATGCTTTGTTATTCACCTAGTTTACCAGACTATATCTACTCTTCACTATATATGAGAATGTTAGATATTTTGGAGGAATATGGGTTGAATCCCTTAAAATTATTTAATAACAAGATCATTCCAACAGTAGTGCTCTAAAATCATTGCTATCCAGTAGAACATACTTGAATGATGGAGGTATTCTGTATTTGTGCTGTCCAATATGGCAGTTACTAACCACATTTGGTTTTTGAGTACTTGGTATGAGGCTAGGAAGAATAAAGAAGTAAATTTTTACTTTTGTTTAATTTTAATTAATTTTAATTTAAATAATCACATGTGATTAGTGAATACCTAGGATATAGCTCAGTTTTAACTGATTAATTTCATATTTCTAATGTTTTTGGACAAATGTGTCTTGTGAACATTTTATATATGAGCTCATACAAATATGGAAAACGCATTTATACTCCATTATCTAAAAAAAAGTTTATTTTTATGGTATGCTTTCTTAGGTGCAAACCTTAGAAATTAGTGAGATTTCAGTTGTCTTATTTGTATGTGACAACCTTCAAAGTAGCCTAAGTAACCATTTGGCCCATTACTTTGGGCTTAAAGCAGACCCAGTAATTCCCAGGAGAAGCATATAGAAGAGCATTTGGAAACTCAAGACAGGCCTCAAGCGAAAGGGTTCTGGCATAAAGAAGTACCTGCTCCAAAACCGAACTGGCATGTAAGTAATGAGGAAAGAGAAGTTAGCAGCATAATAAAAGTAAGGTCTTTTTTTTTTTTTTTTTTTTTTTTTGCTGTGTTAACCCAATACCTAGAACGATAATAAAACAACTATTATCTTACAAATTATATGAGTAGCATAAATACATAAGCAGACACTGTTGATAACAGTGGCTAATTCAGAGTTTACTGGCTAGTTCAGAGCCAGTAACTAGCTAATAACTGGCTAATTCAGAATTTACTGCCAGGAACAAAGTAGTCTGGAAATTTTAGCAGTGTATCAGAGTAGGAAGAGACAATGTGCAGACATTTACTTTGATTCTCCTGTCCAATTTGACAGTAATGCCCTTCATTTTTTGCCGTCTGCTTTAAAATTCAGAGTCAAATGGATTTTAGTTATAGAAAGTGCTTATTGGTCTTATCCTGAGATTTTAGTAGTCCTGATCACTCTTCCTCACTTTCTGTCACTCCTACTCATTTCTCCCAGGGGCAGTGGAGTAACTTTTGTGCTTGGAGACATTGGAAGGAGGAACAAGGCGTGCCCTTTAGTGTTTCTAGCCCCACCCATGCTACTGCCAAAGACCCCGTCGAAGGGCTTAGGCTCAGATTGTCCCAGTGTGTCAATGCTGAATGGGCATGGTCAGTCTGTTCAGTTCTGGGGTCAGTATCTGGAATCCCATTTGCCCACAGATTTCAATCATACTTTACAATTTAAGCCTTATTAATAATAAAGGTGAGGTTCTGGTTTTATTTTATTAGTTCAGAACTCAGGTTGGGAAGAGGTTTGTTATTTATTAGACCCCTTTGAAATCTAATAGTTCTCACCTAAGCTGGTGAGAAATGAGATTGAGGCTTCAGGCTTGTCATTTAGAATCTCTGGAGGAGCTGTTTCAACATGTATTTGTCCTCTTCCTTCTATCCTCTGTGTAACTGACCTCACTCAATTGCAACCTCTGTAAATACCTCCACTGAGAACTCGCTTAGGATATTGCAAAGGCCAGTTACTATTCTACTTAGTGTACATTTGCACATCCTACATTTCAGACTTTAACCACACCAGGCTACTATACCATGAAGCATTGTTGTGTCTGTGGGCTTGGGCCAGAATCATACACTTTACATTTATCTTGGTCAACCCCTCAATACTTAACATAGCCATTAATCTGTATAACTAGAATTACTCTTAAAATGTTCATGAATTTCAAATTTTATATTAATTTTTAGTAAATATACTTTATTATAGAATGGCTAAAATCATTATTTTGGTAGAAACTAAAAGCATGACTAAATCAAATGTTATTTTTAAATTTACTGAATCATTTTTAATTAACTCGACTTCTCTTGCTCAGGAGGTCAAAGCAAATAAAATAAATGTATTTGTCTTTTTTATGGCCATACATCTATGAGGAAGAATATAAAAGCAAATAATAATAATAATACCACATCAGGTATACGCATCAAATTTGCTATAGGATATATTTTTTAAATAAAATAATGAATTTTTCCCAAGAAAAAAATAAAGCAAATAGGTGCTTAATAAGCCCACCAATTATAGACTCTACTTTGTGACTGCCAAATACTAATAATAAAGTTAAACTTATGGAACATTTACTATGTAGCAGATATAGGGCTAAATCCTTAGTAGATACAATAATCTAAAAATCCAAAGCCCACCTGAAGTGGGTACTATTATTGGCACCTTACTATAGAAGAGAAAAGTAAGAGATAGATAAGTTATATAATTGTTAGGCCCTGGAAACATGCACCGTAACATCTTATAGTGTGGAATTGGTTTAAACAAATTGCTACACTTCTCATTTTCGCTTTTCTTCAGTAGAGGTTTTAACTGATCAGATAGCAATTTAGATCCTTGTCCCACTGGAGGGAGGAAACTTGGCCTTTTCTTTTTATCATCTATAGCCATTTTTAAGGATAACTCATTGGTGAACACTTCTAATTTATATGGCTTCATGAAAAAATGTTGGATTAAAATTAATCTATAATTTTTCTGTGAGTTAGTACAATGAGTATAGAAATAACATGAATACAAGGCCAGTATTGGATGTAAGATAGGTAGGCTTCTGCTCTGTAAAACAGAGTCAAATGCATCTGCGAGAAATCATTGATTTAAAAAGTGAAAAAGTGGCTGGGTGTGGTGGCTCATGCCTGTAATCCCAGCACTTCGGGGGCCAGAGGTGGGTGGATCACTGGGGGTCAGGAATTTGAGACTAGCCTGACCAACATGGTGAAACCCTGTCTCTACAAAAAGTGCAAAAATTAGATGGGTATGATGGTAGGCGCCTGTAATCTCAGCTCCTTGGGAGGCTGAGGCAAAAGAATCACTTGATCCAAGGAGGCAGAGATAGCATTGAGCTGAGATCACACCACTGTCCTACTATTTTTTGATACACTGTCTCAAAAAAAAAAAAACAAAACATAAGAATAATCAATCTCTTGGCAAATTTAAACAAAATTTTTTATGGGGCAAATTGATTTTTATCATGGAAAAGTTTATCCTAACTTCTAAATCATATATGTAATTATGGCACAAATTCTGTTGTCAACCTCTTCAATAGAGCTACATAACAGCCATATTTAATACAACTCCAAAAGTCCAAATATTGCAAAGATGTTTTAAATGTGTTTATAACTGATGAAAGAAATTTAAAATATTTCATATGAAAGCATAAGTAAAATGTTTAATAAATGCATGTGGGTTTATTTTTAGTGTGACATAAAAAGTTAACCACATGAGATCTTTTACCAGCAAAGAAAATTACATTGTCATTGCTTGTGATAAATGCTGATAGGACAGATATGTATCATTCACAAAGAAAATCAGGAGAGCTATATATAAATGTATGTGCGGATAACATATTAAGTCCATATCCTAGGTTGTTTGGGTGTTTTTAGCCCTCACAATGTGAAATGAATCTCTCTTTACAATAAATAATATTTCTCCAAGTTAAAGATGTGTTCTTTTGTGGTGTGGGGGGGGTGTGTGTGTGTGTGTATGATAAATGAAGTAAAGTTGCCTGCAAAGAGTAGCTTCAGAACCTTCTCCCCACAATATGCATTCCCATCTTTTGGTGCATGTCTGAAGTCCACCTTGCAGCTGGTTTTATTTCTTTGTTAAAACTTTGCTAATGTGTTAAGCTGCAGAACTCTTTTGAATAGGAGATGCTTCCGGCAGTTTGCAGTCTAATGAAAAACAGGACTTTTGGCGTCAGACAGAGCTGCAGTTGACCCTTGCCAGTGGCTGGCTGTTTGGCCATAGGCATATTATTTATACCCTAAGGTCTCTTTAATTATCTCTGCAGGAAAATAAGGTGATGGTAGTTACTTCAGAGTTGGTGTGAAAAAGAAATGATAAAAATGTAACAGTGATCACAATAGCTGGTGTATGGAAAGTGCATAAAACTAAATGTGAACAGCTTTCTGAAATTCTTTCCTACCATCAGTTTTCAATACTAGGCAATAAGGGAAAGAAAATATGGTATCAGTAGATTTCCAGAGGATGCTAAATTGTTGGAGAGGTGAGGAAGGGGAAATATTAGGTCCTGCTGTTGGCCAATGAAATGCTTGATCAGTGTAGTATCCCATATAATCCTGTTATTTTCATAGGCTGTACTGTGCTTTGTTTGGCACAGTAGAGCTTTCCAAGCACCTAAGATTGGAAACATCTTAAACTTAACATCAGAACTGAATGCTTACTGTTTTTTGATTTTTTGATTATGGCCATTTTTGCAGGAGTAAAATGATATCACATTGTGGTTTTGATTTGCATTTCCCTGCCCATTAGTGATGTTGAGCATTTTTGCATGTTTTTTGGCCATTTGTATCTCTTCTTTTGAGAACTGTCTCTGTGTCCTTAGCCCACTTTTCGATGGGATTGTTTGTTTGCTGATTTCTTTGAGTTTGTTGTTGATTCTGCATGTTAGTCCTTTGTCAAATGCATAGATTATGAAGATTTTCTCCCAGTCTGTGGGCTGTCTGTTTACTCTGCTAACTGTTCTTTTTGCCATGCAAGAGCTGTTTAGTTTAATTAAGTCCCAGCTACTTATCTTTGTTTTTACTGCATTTGTTTTTGGATTCTTGGTCATGAATTTCTTGCCTAAACCAATGCCTAGAAGGAATTTTCCAATGTTACCTTCTAGAATTTTTATAGTTTCAGGTCTTAGGTTTAAGTCCTTAATCCATCTTGAATTAATTTTTGTATAAAGCAAGAGATGAGGATCCAGTTTCATTCTCCTACATGTGGCTAGCCAATTTTCCCAGCACCATTTGTTGAATAGGGTGTCCTTTCTCCACTTTATGTTTTTATTTGCTTTCTCAAAGATAGTTGGCTGTAAGTATTTGGGTTTATGTCTGCGTTTTCTATTCTGTTGCATTGGTCTATGTGCCTGTTTTTATTCCAGTATCATGCTGTTTTGGTGACTGTGATCTTATAGTTTGAAATCAGGTAATGTGATGCCCCCAGATTTGTCCATTTTGCTTTGTCTTGCTTTGGCTATGTGGGCTCTTTTTTGGTTCCATATGAATTTTAGAGTTTTTTTTTTCCTAATCATGTGAAGAAAGATGGTGGTGCTTTGATGGGGATTGTGTTGAATTTGTAGATTGCTTGGAAGTATGGTTACTTTCACAACATTGATTCTACCCATTTGTGAGCATGGGATGTGTTTCCATTTGTTTGTGTCATCTACGATTTCTTTCAGCAGTGTTTTGTAGTTTTCCTTGTAGAGGTCTTACACCTTTTTGGTTAGATATATTCCTATGTTTGTTCGTTTTTTGCAGCTATTATAAAAGGAGTTGAGTTCTTGATTTGATTCTCCACTTGGTCACTGTTGGTGTATAGGAGAGCTACTGACTTGTGTACTTTAATCTTGTATCCAGAAACTTTGCTCAATTCTTTCATCAGTTCTAGCTTTCTGGAGGAGTCTTTAGGGTTTTCAAGGTAAGTGATCATATTGTCAGCAAACAGTGAGAGTTTGAGTTCCTCTTACTGATTTGGATGCCCTTTCTTTCTTTGTCTTGTCTAATTACTCCGGCTAGGAGTTCTAGTACTATGTTGAAGAGGAGTGGTGAGAGTGGGCATCCTTATCTTGCTCTAGTTCTCAGAGAGAATGCTTTCAAGTTTTCCCCATTCAGTATTATGTTGGCTGTGGGTTTGTCATAGATGGCTTTTATTACATTGCGGTATGTCTCTTGTATGTGGATTTGCTAAGAGTTGGTCATAGAGGGATGCTGATTTTTGTCTAATGCTCTTTCTGCATCTATTGAGATGATCCGGTGATTTTTGTCTTCAATTCTGTTTATGTGGTGGTGTATCACGCTTATTGACATCCCTGGTATGAAACTCACTTGAGCATGGTGGATTATCTTTTTGATATGTTTTGGATTATTTTAGTTAGTATTTTGTAACAGATTTTAGTATCTGTGTTTATCAGGGATATCAGTCTGTAGTTTTCTTTTTTGGTTATGTCCTTTCCTGGTTTTGGTATTATGGTGATGCTGGCTTCATAGAATGAATTAGGCAGGTTCCCTCTGTCTCTATCTTATGGAATAGTGTCAATAGGATTGGTACCAGTTCTTGTTTGAATGCCTGGTAGAAATCTGCTGTGAATCCATCTGGTCCCAGATGTTGACATGGATATGGTGATCAGGGAACACTTCTACACTGGTGGTGAAAATATAAACTACTACGGCCACTATGGAAAACAGTGTGTATGTTCCTTAAGGAGCTAAAAGTAGAATTACCATTTGATACAGTAATCCTGCCACTGGGTGTCTACTCAGAGGAAAATAAGTTTTTATCCAAAAAAGATACTTGCACACATATTTTTATAGTATCATAATTCACAATTGCAAAATCATGAAACCCACCAAAATGTCCATCAATCAGCAAATGGATAAAAAAAATGTTATATATGCTTATACACATACATATATATGTATATACACATATATGATGAAATACTACTCAGCCATATAAAGGAATGAATTGATGGCATTCACAGTGATCAGGTTGAGACTGGAAACTATTATTCTAAGTGAAGTAACTGAGGAGTGGAAAACCAAACATCATATATTCTCACAGAGATGTGAGAGCTAAGCTATGAGGATGTGAAAACATAATGATACAGTGGACTCTGGGGACTTGGAAAGAAGGGTAGGAGGGGGGTTAGGGATAAAAGACAACAAATACTATACAGTGTATACTGCTTGGTAATGGGTGCACTACAATCTCACAAATGACCTAAAGAACTTACTCATGTAACCAAATACCATCTGTAACCCCAATAATTTATGGAAAAAAAAATTAATAAAAGAACTAAATGCCTGATTTTTTCTCACTGGACCTTCTCTTCTAGACTTCTTTTTTTTCTCAGTAAGTGGTAACTTCATTCTAGTTGCTCAGTGTAAAATCCTTGACTCCCATTTTTCTCTCCAGACCAAATTCCAACCTGTCAGCATAGTTCTGATTCAACCAATATCCAGAATCCAGCTAGTTTCCCTGCTACTACCCTCATCTGAGTCAAATGTCAACAGTCACCTGAATCACAGACAAGCTCCTAACTAGTCTCCTGCTTCTTTCCTTTTACCCCTGCCGTCTGTTTTCAGTACAATAGCCAGAGTGATTGTTTTAAAACTTACATATGACATCTTTCACCTGCTTGGAACTTTCCAGTAACTTCCTGTCTCATTCAGGGGAAAAGTCAAGGATCTTTACAGTGGCATTTACAATCAGTTCCACATGATCAGGCTCTTGTTGTCTCTTTGAATTTGCTTCTTACAATGCCTGTCCCCCATTACTCTAGCCAAATGGACTTCCTGCTCATTGTTCTTCATATATAGACATGCATTCACACCCTTCACAGCCTTTGTATTTGTTATTCCCTTTGTTTGAATGTTCTTCCCTAAAAACTTCGTATCTTACTTACTCATCTCTTCATGTCTGCATGCTAAGGTCTTTCCTGAACACTCTGTTTAAAAGAGAAATTTCCTTTACTCTCACCAACGTGACATTTCCTATACCTCTTGCCTTATTTTATTGATCATGGTCTGATGTATTATGTATTAACCTGTATACTCTCTCCATTCCCAACTTGTCTAAGCTCCACAAGAGAAGATATTTCTGTTCACTGTCAGCAGCACTCAGAATTTTTTCTTGATCATCATATGCTCTCAAATATTTTTGCAAGAATGTATGGATTTAGTGGGACCTACACAAAAGTTGAGATATAAGTTGCTTTACTGATGTCATCTGAGGATTATGTTATGTAATTAGGATTATTTTTTCTGTCCAGAAAAAAGTGGAAAAGTCTTAATAAAAGACCCCAACTCACTAGGAACTGCTAGTCCTTATTCCTAAGCCAGTGTCTATGAGCAGTCATACATTCTATGCACCATTCAGCGATGCCTGCCCCACCATGAGTTATAGATATTACTCAGTGAAGATTAAACTGTTATTTTATTGGGCTTACATTAAATCTTTCAAACCATTACCAGTGACATTGTGGTCATGGAAATGTAAAAGAAAATCATAGTAATTTAAATAATGATAAGTCTTTTAGAGCTTTGTATTTTTTTTCCCATTAGGAAAAAAAAAATCCGTAAATATAAGTTTATTAGAAAAAAAAAACATGGCTGTGATGCAATTCAAAGTCTTGCCACAATACTTGCTTTTATCATATTATGAACACTTTTCCTGTGGGGCTGGATTAGGCTATTTCTAATATACACAAGAATATTAACCCGTTTTAAGTATTCACAAAGCTATTGGCTACTTATTCAAACATACTGAATTAAGTTTGCTTATTAACCCGTTCTATAAAATACAAATCCCATATCCCCTCTGGCCTACATGATGAAGTCAAAACCACTTACTGTGGATGCAAGGGACTTCCTGCTTTGTCCATTGATCTGATGAACTCACCCTGTTGGTTGCAAGGACTCCCTGACCCCTTGCCCTCTATGCCCTCAAAATTCAGCTCATTGATGTATTTCTGTTATGAACCAAAACTGCTGCCATTGATTTTTGCTGCCCAACCATACAATTTGAACCATTTCCTTGTTTAAAATGTTTGTTTTAAAATTAAAGGCACAGAGATTGTATTTAAGTTTTTATGTTGCCTAAGCAATAGTTCTGTTGATATATAGCAACTAAAATAACCTTCTATTTTCCTTCTTAGCTGCAGTAAAACTCAAGAAAGGTGAAAAATAAGTGGATGAACAAGGTTCATATATCACTAGTTATAATGTCCTCAATCTTTAAATGAAATTGAAATACCTATCTTTATAAATATGCACTTTATTTTCTTATTTTTCCCACACTGATCTCTTACGTAGGAGAGTAAAGAAATTACACATATTTGGAAGCAGCATATATCTGGAGACAAATGTCAGGCAATTTGTGTTCTGCTAAAGTATGCAATATAATAGATAAGTATAGGTTTGTTTCCTTGAGTATTTATATCTTATAACAAATCTTAACATTCAAAGTAATTTCACTCTTGCTAGTCATTGACCAAATAATCTTTAGCAAACAATAATGCAAAGTTTTAAAATTAAACTATTTAAAAATTTTCCTCTACCATTTAAAAATTTAAAAAAATAGTTATACCAGTGCACGTTTTTCTTTATTCAAGCATCCTAATGTTACAACTTTTACCTAAATGTGACATTTTTTGTATTATTCATTAAGCTGCTAATAAAATGCCAAAACTTAAGCAGCAGAGAAAACTGGTGAATTATTTTTAAAATTCTCTGTGCTTCATGGAGCGAAGCATTTCAGTTTTGCACAAGATGCATGCTTTCTGACTCACTCACAGCAGCTCTTTTTGTCCTACAAACCATTTCTTCCCAGTGGGAAACAAATCATATCATACATCTTTATAAGTGTACCGTGCACTGTAGGGAAGGGTGGTGCATTTTCAAAGTGATGTGGTGGATCTGCTGACACAAGGCAAACAGTACCTTTAGTGTGTAGCCTCAGATTTAAGTTTTTAGCTGGAGGCCACGATTCCAAGATTGCTGTACACAGCCAGGTCTCAATTACTTCTACTGATGGAGAAGTGCAGGTATTTCATGCTCTGATATGTGATTAATTAATAAAATACTTTTAAACATATAGAATATATATATTTAGCTTTTGAGTTAAGTTGTGTTGCCCACAATAGATACAATTTAAAAAGTTTCATGAGGCCCCTATCAAAATGTAGCTTGCTTTCTGGAGTACTGGAGTTGATAGAAAAGCAAGAGATTCCAAATTATGTGGCAGGAAAAAACTACATGGGGTTAAATATTTTAGCCTGGCCGATCAATCAACTTTGCACTTCCTATATCGGGTTCATTTGTCCTGTTCATCCAACAAACACATGTGTTCTAGATACTAAGGACATGATAGTGAGTATGGAAAGGGAGGTCCTTGATCTCATAAAATATTAATTTAGTTGGAGGGAAATAAATAATGAGTTAGCAAATTAAAATATAAGGTAATTTCAGCTAATGATTTGTGTTATGTGCAATTGTATATCAGATTAATATTTAAAACACTAACTTGGGCAACAGGTACCATTAGATATAGTGTTTGAAGATGGCCTCTTTGAGACAGCATCGTGAAGAAGGAGACTTGGATATAATCAGGAGATTGCCCTTTGTGTGGGCTGAGCATATTTAAGATAAACCGAGGCCACACTAAAGAATGAGATAGGAAGTAAGAGGGGATAGGGAAGGAGCTGGATTACTGAGGGGATTACGTTATGATCAAATGGCAATAGAGATTTTTGAAAACCTGCTGTAAAATCAAATTTGCCTTTTGCGGTGGATCACTGACCCTCAATTTTTGGAAAGGTATTGCACAAACATCCTTCAGAACTTACATTAAAGTGATTTTGAGGAATTCTGATTAATCTTTTTTTCATTGTAACCATTATAAAGCTTACCTATAGCACTATAGCAACATCAAGGATTGCCTTTGTTTTCCTGCCTTGAATATTTGCTGGGCTGATTTGATGTGGTTTTCTCCATTCTGGCAAGTGATGTTATTCTATCTGTAATGTTTATAGAAAAATATGAAAGATACAGCAGTTTCTGATTTTCTGTTTACCAGCTGAGTCATCCATTCCCGTGTGTCTGTACATCTCTCTTGTAGTTAGAACTTCTGTGGTTTAGTACATAAAGTCCTTGTAGCTATAATAAAAAATGTGTATGCATGCATCCATAGGCACACATATACAAACACACATGTATTGCCACTTAACTATTTTTCTTCTTATCTATAAGTGAAAAAGAATGATTGCCTTCATCTTTCTCATTGAAAATTTAAATGACTTCTTGGGTTCATGGTCAACTGCTATGTTACTTTTTGAAACAAAAATGATTTACCAAAGGCAAATAAACCTAAGGAAAGGCTTATGACCAGACAAATGTCTGTAGCAGAGAGCATTTTAAACTGTGGGGAAAAAAAGAGGAAGAGTGAAAGGAAATGAGAGACTGAAAATGGAGTCTATCAGTTATATATGCCTTCACAGCAACAGCCCCACCCCCAACCAAGTTTAGTGGTTTTAAAAAACGTGAATTTGTAAATGGTGTGGAGGTTCTTCTGCTGGTCTTGTTTGTACTCTCTAATGAAGAGTCCTGTGCTGGGTAGGTCAGCTGGGATGGCTGGGCTTTTCTCTATGTGGCATTTCAGCCACAAAAAAAAGCCAGAGCAGGGTTCTTGAGAGCAGGTAATCTCAGAGTACCAAAAGGGTGACAATGAGATCTTTTTGGAAATTTCGAGATCATTTCCACTGAAAATCACAGAACCAGCCCAGACTAAAGGGGTGTGGCACAAATTCCCATTCTTGACAAAAGAATATGTGGTCTTTTTAAATTTGAGAGAGAGTAAAATCAAGATTAAAGACTAGCTTGGGTGTGATGAGTCACACCTGTAATCCTAGCATTTTTGGGAGGCGGAGATGAGAGGATCACTTAAAGTCGTGAGTTCGAGACCAGCCATGGCAACAAAGTAAGACCTTGTATTTATGGTTGGGGGAGGGAGCTGTGGATGGTGGAACATGCCTATAGTTCCAGCTACTTGGTAGGCTGAGGTGAGAGGATAGCTTGAGCCCAGAGGCCATGATTTTGCCACTGCACTCCAGCCTGGGTGACAGAGCAAGACCCCATCTCTTAAAAAATAAAAACAAAAACTAAAGAAAAAGAATAAACACTGGATGAGAGTGGTGGAGGGGAGAGAGGGGGACAGAGGTGGGAAGGAAAGGAGAAAGTGACATTTGAAATGCCAACATGAAGGTCACAAATATTCCTTCGAAGTTTTATTCTGTTTTTCAATCAGCCACATGTATGTTAAGAAAAGTCTTCCAAAGGTTTGGAGACTGTGTTTGGCTGTTCTCATATTGCTGTAAAGGAATACCTGCAACTGGGTAATTTGTAAAGAAAGAAAAGACATTTAGTTGACTCATGGTTCTGCAGGCTACGTACAAGCATGACACCAGCACCTGCTCAGCATCTGGGGAAGCCTCGAAGAAGCTTTTACCCAAGGTGGAAGGTGAAGAAGGAGCAGACAGTTCACTGGCAAGAGCAGAAGAGAAAGAGAGCAGAGAAGGTACCACACAGTTTTAAACAACCAGATCTTGTGCGAACTCACAGATAGCACTGATTACCAAGGGGATGGTGCTAAGCCATCCATTGGATCTGCCGCAATTATCCAATCACCCCTCACCAGGCCCCACCTCCAAAATTGGAGATTACATTTCAACATGAAATTTAGAGGGACACATCCAAATCACATCAGAGACTACAGGCGCTGGGTAGGAGAAGGAAACAAGGAAGGGAAAAAGGCAGAAAGAGAGACTATGAGGGATGAGGGGAGAAACTGGAAACAAATCCACATTTTAATTTTAGCTCCATCATTGGACAAAACAAAAGCATTTTCTAATCAGCATAATGCAGAATGTGAGTATCTTATTAGTTCAATGGAATGATCTGGCATAGCACTTTGCACTGTGACATCAAATATGACCCCCTTTGAAGAAGCTCCTCTTTTAACAGTGCTGATTTTATGTCTATGGTACACAATTTGAGGATGTACTCTGATGCTTTGGACTTATGCATCATTATGTGGAAGTAGTGCAGACTGATATATTAGTGTTATAAAGCATTCAAATGAAATCTGATAGTTTTGTTAATGACTGAGAAAGGATTGTAAAAGCAAAGTTAATTAGTAGTGAGACAGGAAAAATTAGAATTCCTTGATTTAAATCTTTGAAGGTGAAAAGAGTGAAAATATTTTATGTCTCTGCATCTTGGCAGACAGACTATGTTGTTGTTTAGAGAGCTGTAATCCCAGTTCTTACTGGGATAGATTATATATAGACTCATCCATTTAAACCCCTAAATTGACTAGATGAACTTGTAAGGAGGAGCAGGCTCCTGTGGCTTTGTGTGGGTAATAACTGGAAGTCCTGTGTAGGCTCTACTTAATGCAGGACTTGTGGTCCATCTTGTTTCCTTTTATTGTTAACTTTAGGCATTCAGACTTACCAAATACTTCACTTGGACTCCAGTGATATATTCAATCAGAACAAAGTTCAGAAGTGCTATGCAGGACTAATGCTAACCTTCTGCACTGTGGAACCATTTCTGTATAGCACAACATATTTCACAGTCCTTGAGCCCTGAATGTTGGGATACTTTTTGCCAGGCTGTCTCTTTCATCTGGTTTGCATGCTGCAGACAAACTGGTGGTAAGTTTTCCTGCCATTGGAGGCCTCAAGGAAAATGTCTAACAATTTTCTGTCTGTTGCTTTTATCCCCCAAGGGGGCAAAAAGAAATTCCTGTCCAAACTCTTCTTTACTGGAAATAGTTTTTGATAGAGACATTGTAGGAAACTAAAAATATGCACATTTCAACCTAGAAAGAGAAGAAACATAGGTGGTCTCTTTTTCCTGCTGCTTTTAAAAAAAAATTGTGATTTTTTTTTCTATATAAAGAGCTTCAGAGCTCTGTAAACACCCTCTAAAATAAAGTTGAATTCTACTGTTTTAATAAGTGACTCTTCTGATTAAAGTTAATGCTGTTCATTTCTCTTGGCTCACCATGATCTCAAAGCAGGCATTAATTAGTGCTTTTAGTGCACTCACTCCGTGCTGGGACTCTAGGTCTTACCTGTAATTTTGGATTTTAGAATGCCGCACTCATAAGGCACTTTTGTGATTGGGTCTGTTGGTTGGTTAACATGGTCATTTCATAGAAACATATTGCTGGTTCAAGATTGAAGCAAAATATGTGTCACTTACTTAAAAATAAAAAAGTTTGTTGGCATTCAAAATATTCACAAGTTTTCAGTCCTGACAGGAGCTTTGTTAGGTTAATCATATAGCATGGATTGTATCATTTATTAGGCATAAATGTATCATTCTTTTCCTTTCTGAATGAGTAAATTTCCCATAGTAGCCATACATAAAACAGTGCATAGCAACTCCTGGAAAATAAGGCTTAATCAAAACCCCGAAGCTGGGGAGAGAATATAATTTTTGTATTTTTACAGACTCAATAGACTTCCTTGTAGTTAGATCAAGTTCAACTTTCATTAAAGAATGTCTTTTAGCATGGGCTCATGCATACACAGACTTGCTTTCATATGCACTGGGCTAACAGATCTAAACACTTTCACCCTTTGACCTTGTCTCAGATGCCACTGAAACGGGAATGAAAAGATATTTTACCCACATTTTTTAGGAACAAAATTTGAGTCTTATCTCAACTATGTGTATAACTCTGACAGGCTATTGTCTTTCTTATTTAAAATATGACATGTTTTAAATAAAACCGTTGAGTTTCACTGTTGAGTAATGGAAAAGGAAATGAATAGAGCTGTGTTATCCTAAACAAGTAATAGAAAATAGCTTTATATGTAAGCATCCTTTATAGTTTAAGGGTCATACCTTAAACTATTTCTTTTTAACACTTTTTCATCTTCCAGAAAAATAACTGCCTTTGATTAGTACAGATTTTTAAAAAAATTTTGCTTCTAAACCTAAGATGTACAGACTGATGAAGAAAGTCACAAAAGTGTTGACTTCAGGCTCTGTCACCTTAAATGAGTCCTGGAGTCCTTGATCTTGCCTGCTAGCCACAACTATTCCAAACAGCGACTTCATTATTCTCTGTAAATATTAGAGACCTTCACCACTTTCTTGGTGCCTCCTATCTCACTCCTCATCTCTATTTAGCTGATGGCATTGACTAGTATTTATTCCATAGAGAAATAGGAGGTTGCCAATATGCAGCGTAGTCAGTGCTCAAAAAATATTTGTTAAATTAAGATGCTTAGGATTTCTGTTTGACTTGATATAAAATACTTTGTCAGCCTGTACTCTGAAAAACTTCTGAAAACATACTGTTACTCTAGATAGCTATACAGTCTTATAGACAGTAGATGTTTTGTGCCACATAACTCTGCATGTTGTAAGAAAGTGCCATATTAACAGCATATAACTTTGGTATCACTAAATTTAAAATTCTTGTTAAAGTTGCTCATTAGGTCATGGGAAACTTACTGGCTAACATGACTTTTTTCCTTACTTGGAAATGACTTATCGGCTATCAGATAGACAATTGAAAGCTGCCTTTTGGCAGCAGTGAAGGATTGGTAATTGAAGGGCATTCTTCCCTGCTTTTTTTTTTTTTTTTTTGATCTGATAAGAAGAGATACAACTCATGTAGTTTACCAGGACAAGGATGACTGAGGTTAGAGTTGTAGAACATAAGCATCCTCACCTGTGGGTTTAGAAGCATTCCTTTTGTCTCAACAGCCTAGAACTCTAATTAATGAAGACTATAGAGAACCCTGGAAAAAGTTTGGACACAATTCTTACTACCTTGAAAAGAAACCATGTAGTCATTAATTCAATAAGAATTAAGTAAAGTATTAAACTATTTTCCTGGAACAACCATATACGATTTTTTTTTAAAATTAAAAATGTTTTTTAAAAAATCATGTATCTTGCTGTGTCATCCAGGCTGGAGTGCAGTGCTGTGATAGCAGCTTACTGCAAACTCTGCCTCCAGGATTCAAATGATTCTTTTGCCTCAGCCTCTCTAGTAGCTGGGATTGCATGTGCGCACCACCATACACAGGTATTCGTTTGTATTTTTAGTACAGACAGGGTTTCACATGTGGCCAGGCTGGTCTCAAACTCCTGAGCTTGAGCAGTACACCTATCTCAGCTTCCCAAAGTGCTGGAATTATAAACATGGGTCACCGCGCCTAGCCCATATACAATATTACAGAAGAGAGAAAACTCAACGTAGCCATGTCGTCCATATGGCTGTAAATGAGGTATATGTCATTTCCTTGAAAGTTTCAATTTATTCTGTGTAGTGTAAACTAACAATGAAATAAGCTCTTCTTTTCTCTCTGTGGAGTGATGTTATTGAGGATATACAAAATATACAGTAGGTTATCTACATAAATATATATTAAATCGTTACTTTCATTTGTATGTATTTTATACATTCCAAAAAGACCTCTTCTTTGTTTTAAAACTCACTGAGTTGAGGCGATGACGACACAGAATAATCCATCAGTAGACTTGATGCCAAGCCCTGGCTCTAACACTGACCCACTGGCCAGCAGAGCAATGTTGAGAATGTAATTTCCACTGTCTTGTCCTTATTTAGCTGTGAAAGGCAGAGATGGGGGCATGCTTATTTTTAAAAATCCATTCTAGTTCTACATTAGTATAATTTTAGACCACAAACTCACAGAAATGGGAAAATGGAGGCAAACAAAGTCAGTAACTTATTTCAGGCCTATTCTTTGGTACGGGGCCAAATTCATTGGTGGTGTTAAATGAAACTCATGACTCCTTATTCCAAGCACATTCTACTTTTTACGACTTATTGGAAGAAATAAAATATTGAATGCAGTAAATAGCTGGTCTAAGTGCTTTGAGTTCCATATATTGCCTTTTCCTTTTGTGCCTAAGTATACATTAGTAATTATCTTAATTTGATTTGCTGCCATTTGAATAACATGCAAAAAAAAAAAAAAAAAAGAACCAGCATTTGTCTTAGTTTCCAACTGACTTCATTCTTTCCTGCTAGAAGATTTTCTGTCTAGTTACGTTTCAGATGGAATGGCTTGACAGATTCGTTTTAAGTTAAAATCACTGACTCAATTATAGAATATCTTCTTTGTGCATAATG
Source organism: Cacajao melanocephalus (assembly GCA_963573385.1). Taxonomy (NCBI): domain Eukaryota; kingdom Metazoa; phylum Chordata; class Mammalia; order Primates; family Pitheciidae; genus Cacajao; species Cacajao melanocephalus. The sequence goes on from CAUYLG010036366.1 coordinate 45,569, forward strand.
ATATTTTGAGGCATACTAGAAGAGGACAGGCATAATGTCTTCCCAAATGGTCTTATTATCCAGTTTAGGAGATGAAATAAACTGATGGGAAACAAATAGAGAATGACATATGGTTGGTGTAGCACACGCGGTTCGCGATTTGAGCTCAGATACTTTCTACTAAACTGTATTGTGTCTAGATTTTAAAAATAACACTTCCTTATAATGTATCTAACAGCAGTTAGTTCTCCCAGTTAATGTTTCTGTGGAGAAAATCTTTGAACCTTATTCAGGTGGAGAAGACCGTAGAGACAACTGTAGCATGAAACATATAGAACATACTGTTTGCCATTTTAATTTTTTGTAAGTATACAAATTTGGTAGCATTAAATGCACTCACAGTGTTGTGCAACCATCACCACTATCTATACCCAAAACAATTCACAGATCATCTCTAAGAAAAACTCTGTACCCATTAAACAATAACTTCCCCTTCCCCTTTTCCTCTAGCCTTTGGTTATCTCTATGCTACTTTCTATGAATTTGCCTATTCTAGATACTTCATGTGAGTGAAATCACACATATTTGTACTTTTGTGTCTGAATTGTTCACTAAACATGTTTTCAAGGTCTATCCATGTTGTCACATGTATCAAAATTTAATTTTTTATGACTGAACAGTATTCGGTGGTATGTTTATACCACTTTCTATTTATCCATTTATCTGTGGGATACTTGAGGTGTTTTCACCATTTGGCTATTGTGAATAATGCAACTATGAACACCAGTGTACAAACATTTGTTCGAATTCCTGCTTTCATTTATTTTGAATATATACCTAGGAGTAGAATTGACAGATTAGGTAGTATTTCTATGTTTAACCTTTTGAGGAAGCATCAAACTGTTTTCCACAGCAGCTGTAGTGTTTACATTTTCACCAACAATGCATAAGGATTAGACTTTTTCAATATCCTTTCCAACGTGTTATTTTCTATTATTTTTTAAATTATAACCACCATAATAGGTATGAATTTGTGAAGTCTTGGCTTTGTGGTTTTGGTTTGCATTGCCTTAATGAATAATGATGTTGACTGCCTTTCCGAATGGTTATGGCAGCTTGTTTTTCCAGCATGTATACTAAAGCACACTTTTTGACTATGTCTTATAGATTCTTTACTTGTAAAGGTTTATACACACCCTCAATGCCTTAATCAATCAATATTTTTTTCTTGGATAATTATATCTGGAAGTGGCAAGTCTACACTCTGTGTTGTGTTGTGGGGTGTGTGTGTGTGTGTGTGTGTGTGTGTGTGTTTAAGAAATTTTCCATGTATTTAACCCTCTCTAAAATAAACTCTAATTGACTATATTTTTTAAAGGAAGCCCTTGTAGCAGCTATTAAACCTAACCAAAGATGTGTGAAAGTGTTTTAAAGCTGTTATAATAATGATGATTAGAAGAATGTTTAGCAAGGGTCTACTTTGATTTAAATGACTATAAACTTGTCATATTTATATTCATAAGCAATGAATATAAAATAAAGAGATATTATAGTTATTTTTTAAGTTTTCCAATTTCTGAGATATAAAAATACAAAGTTAAAGGACTTAATGTATTCCCTGACACCCCAAGGGCTAGTCATATTATATTTCGAATATTTTACCAACATTATTAACTTATGTTCATTACTGAAAAAGAATTTTGGTGCATTTACTAGAAATAAAAAAAGAATGCAGGAAAGTTTCGCCTAGAATATTTTTCCCAATTTTGTTTTACTGAAGAAAAAAATAATTTAATTAAAATATTTATTTTTTTTAAAAGATGGACAGATTACTTCGTAGGTATCGTTTCTTGATTGCCCAAACAGACAATCTTGATAAATCTGTGATAAATAATCTTGAATTTATTTTAACAGTTCCCTTACATTTTTTTAAACTGACTACCAAGAAAATTTAACCTTTAAGGGGAAATTTTTATGGCCATAGTTTTGAAATGAAAGTGTCTCATAACTGCTTGCACATAACCCCTTCTCTCATGGAAATTATCGGTCATCTATAGTAAGCATGGCTTGAAGGGATTTTAAATGTATGGTCTCAGTGTAGTAACACAGTGAGTCACTAACGCATTAGCATGGATCCTTTATTTTATTTAGTGACTGATTAAGGCAGAGCAGGGCTCTTATAGAATGGGCTTATCTACCAGAACATATTAGTTATGGATATAGGCTCTTGATTTGGACTTGAATCAAGACTCCATGACTTACTATTTTTTAAAAGTTAGAAAGCTTCCTAACCTCTACAGGACTAGTTTCTTCATCTGTAAAAAGGGGAATAACAAAATACTAACCTCAGAGGGATATTTTAAAAATTAAATAAACTATTCCACTTAGCAGAAACCCTGGGAGATGTTACAGGTTAGGTAGTATTAGCTGTGAATAATATTGGTAGTAATTTTTGGTAGGGTTATGAGGATAGGAGGAAAACAGATAAGTGCAATTTCTAGGCACTTGCTATTTGTTTATGTGAGAGGGAGCCCTTCAGAACAGCCAAGTACAAAATGGGCTTTCTGGGAGGAGACAAGGTAGGGAAGATCATGCTGAAAGTGAAGCTGGATAATGGTCAAATGCAAATGTCACCTGCATAATAATTTTACCGTAGTCTTGAATATATGAAACATCAAAGTAAAACATAAATATGGAAATAAGCCGCTAAAATGGACCTTCCAGAATGAGTCAGAAATGCTTTCTGAAGATGATGAAGAGCTAAATCCTTATCTGTTTTCAGGTTTCAGTTCTTAGGGTGAGTCAAATGCTTAGAGTTAGTTAATTCTCATGAAAGTCCTACTTCTTGACTCTAGAATTACTAGCACAAAATTGTATGTGTTTTGGCTTCCTTTTTATTTAACTTTTACATAAATTTGATTCAGATATTTAGCATTTAATAAAATGCACTTATTTTAAGTGTGCAGGCCCATGAGTTTTGACAAGTAAGTACACCTGTATAACCACTTTCACCATGAAAATGTAGAATACTTCCATTGTGTCCCCAAATTATATAGATTTCCTTTGCAACCAGTGTCCCCACCCTAGCCTCAGGAAGCAACTTATCTACTTTCTGGAATTATAGATTACTTTTATGTGTTCTAGAATTTTATACAAATGGAATTAAATAGAATATAATCTTTCATATTTGGCTTATTTCACTCCATATGGGGATCTTATTAAAGTCAGATTTATTCCTATAGAAAAAGCATTATACCTTATGCAGATGTCTGTTTCTTTCCTTGGGGCTTTGAAAACTACCTAATCATATAAGAACATTGAGTTATGGGGCAGAGATCACTATATGTCATTATATGCCTTTGTCTAGGGTGGGGACTGCCCCAGTGACTCATTCCAGATAATAAACATTTAAGATGCATGGCTGAGGGTGGCTCCTTCAAAGAATATAATTCATGCCTCTCACTTCATTATGCTGTCATGTTCTTGAGTGAATCCTTCACTTGGATTCAACTAAAAACATAGTGGGAGGAGTTTTTGAGGGTTGTTCTTTTTTTTAAAATTCCTTAAAGTATATCAGTTTTTCTATTTTTTTTTTTTCTAATGCTGTAGATCCGAAAGAAACATGGCTGAAAACCTCTTCCCAATTATTACATTAGTCACTTGCCATGTCCATATTCAACAGGGCTTTACAGTATGCAAACTTTGTGTTAGCCACTTTCAGGGATGAGAGAGGAATTTGTTGTAGGCTTTGTTCTAGATAAGCATGTGTATATCAGGCTGGGATTTGTGAAAAAAGTTGAAGCTAGCTAGACCTTGAAAAGTGGGGAAGGTTTTAATTTTGAGGAGTGGGGAGGCATTCTCTGGTGAGGAGAATGAGTACTAATAAAGGCCAGAAGGTTGGAGGGAGATGGAAGAAATTAGGGCGATGATAGATCATTTGTGATCTACACCATACAGTATTGCTTACCCATTGAACTATAAGCAACTTGAGAACAAAGATGCTATTTGGCTCCATTTGATCTCCAGCATCCAGTACAGTTTTAGTTGCAGAGTCAGCACTCAATAAATATTAGTTTACAAATGCAAGGGTGCATGGAACCTCATGGTGGGAACTAGGCCTAGTGGGAATGGCTCTGGATCTACAATACCTACATGGTTAAGAATCATGACCAAGTCCTTAAATAACTAGTACAATTATGTCTGACTCCTGAGAGTACAAACACACTCAGGGGGCAGTATTTCCTCCTCTAAGTTTTGAGGTACACTAGACCTAAAGAGTGTTCCATAAAATGAAAGAGTCCTCTTTTTCTCAAACTGAAGCGTAATGTGTCTATTAATTTATTATACCTTTCCATTGAAAACAACTCTATGAGTCCTTCAGAGAAATCTGATGTCAGACTACAGATTTCTCTGAAGGACCCATAGAGTTGTTTTCAATGGAAATGTATAATAAACTAATAGACAAATTAACCTTTGCTTTCATGGGCCTGCTGAATGTATGCACGTGCTCTGAAGACATTATGCTAACACTTTATGATGAAAATCAGAATAGGATTAGTTATCACCAGCAGTAGCTATTACAGATATATGGGAGAAAATATGTTAAAATAGAGGAAAATATTCATTTCTATCTCCTCATCATGTTCCAACAAACTGAGTCTTTAACAGTATGACCACCTACTCTAATCTTTGTCCTATATAAAATCACAAATTCTTCGAAGGGAGCAAGCCTTAATTTAGGAATTAATTATATTTTGTATGAGGACTATTGCTTCATTCCACGCTGAATCTGAATTCTTTGCTGGGGGAGAAAAGTACACTGATTGATTTATTTTGAAAAATTTTTAAGTTTTATCCTGAAAGGTCCTAGCACTTCTATAATTTTGGCAGTCATTCAATTATATTTCAAATATTATTTAAAATGTGAAAGTCACTGACAAAAATTTTTCCTCTTAAGAAACTATTTGCAGTAATTAACCTCACAAATAGGCAGAGTCTTGCTTTTAACATTTAATTTAATTTAATTTTAAATTCCAGGATACATGTGCAGGACATGCAGGTTTGTTACATAGATAAATGGTGTGTCATAGTGGTTTGCTGCACAGATCATCCCATCACCTATTTATCCTGATGCTTTCCTTCCCCCAACCCCCCAACAGGCCCCAGTATACGTTGCTCCCCTCCCTGTGTCCATGTGTTCTCATTGTTCATCTCCCACTTATGAATGAGAACATATGGTGTTTGGTTTTCTGTTCTGTGTTAGTTTGCTGAGGATAATGGCTTCCAACTACATCCATGTCCCTGCAAAGGACATGAGTTTGTTTATTGTTATGGCTCCATAGTATTTAATGGTGTCTGTGTACTACAGTTTCTTTATGCAGTCTATCATTGATGGACATTCCATGTCTTTGTTAATGTAAATAGTGCTGCAATGAATAAACACATGCATTTATCTTTAAAATAGAATGATATATTCCTTTGGGTATATACCCAGTAATGGGTTGATGTGTCAAATGGTATTTCTGGTTCTAGGTTTTTGAGGAACCACCACGCTGTCTTCCACAACGGTTGAATTAATTTACATTCCCACCAACAGTGTAAAACCATTCCTATTTCTCCACAGCCTCGCCAGCATCTGTTGTTTCTTGACTTTTTAGTAATTGCCATTCTGACTGGTGTGACATGGTATCTCATTGTGGTTTTGATTTGCATTTCTCTAATGATTAGTCATGTTTAGCTTTTATCCGTATGTTTGTTGGCTGCATAAATGTCTTCTTCTGAGAAGTGTCTATTCATGTCCTTTGCCCACTTTTTATCAGGTTGTTTGTTTGTTTTCTTGTAAATTTGAGTTCCTTGTATATTCTGGAAATTAGACTTTATCAGATGGATAAATTGCAAACATTTTCTCCCATTTTATAGATTGTCTCTTCATTCCAATGACAGTTTCTTTTGATGTGCAGAAGCTCTTTATTTTAATTAGATACCATTTGCCAGTTTTTGCTTTGGTTGCAATTACTTTTGACATTTGCATCACAAAATCTTTGCCCATGCCTATGTCCCAAATGGTATTGCCTAGATTATTTTTCTAGGGTTTTTATAGTTTTCAGTTTTACTTTTAAGTTTTTAATCCATCTTGAGTTAATTTTTTTATAAGGTGAAAAGAAAGAGTTCAGTTTCAATTTTCTGTGTATGGCTAGCCAGTTTCCCCAGCACCATTTATTAAATAGGGAATCCTTTCCCCATTACTTGTGTTTGTTAAAGATCAGATTGTTGAAGATGTGTAGTCTTATTTTTGAGATCTCTATTCCATTCCATTGGTCTATGTGTCTGTTTTCATATCGATACCATGCTGTTTTGGTTACTGTAGCCTTATAGTATAGTTGGAAGTCAGGTAGCAGGATGCCTCCAGCTTTGTTCTTTTTGCTTAGGATTTTCTTTGCTATACAGGCTCTTTTTCGGTTCCATATGAATTTTAAACTTGTTTTTTTCTAATTCTGTGAATAATGGCAATGGTAGTTTAATGGGAATAGCATTGAATCTATAAATTGCTTTGGGAAATATGGCCATTTTCATGATATTCATTCTTCCTATCCGTGAGCATGGAATGTTTTTCCATTTGTTTGTGTGCTCTCTGATTTCCTTGAGCAGTGGGTTGTAGTTCTCCTTAAAGAGGTCCTTCCCTTCTCTTGTTTACTGTATTCCTAGGTATTTTATTCTCTTTATAGCAATAATGAATGGGAGTTCATTCATGATTTGACTCTCTGCTTGTGTGTTGTTGGTGTATAGGAATACTTGTGATTTTTGCACAGCAATTTTGTATCCTGAGACTTCGTTGAAGTCGCTCATCAGCTTAAGAAGCTTTTAGAGTAAGATTATGGGGTTTTCTAGATATAGGATCATGTTATCTACAGACAGAGGCACTTTGACTTCCCCTCTGTCTATTTGAATATCATTTATTTCTTTCACTTGCCTGATTTCCCTGGCCAGAATTTCCATTACTATGTTGAATAGGAGTGAGAGAGGGTATCTTTGTCTTGTTCCAGTTTTCAGAAGGAATGTTTCTAGCTTTTGCCCATTCAGTATGATACTGGCTGTGGGTTTGTCATATATGGCTCGTATTATTTTGACATATGTTCCATCAAGGTCTAGTTTACTGAGAGTTTTTAACATGAAAGGATGTTGAATTTTATCAAAGGCCTTTTCTCAGTCTAGAGATACTGTCTTTATTTCAGTTTTTATGATGAATTACATTTAATGATTTGCATATACATTTATTGATTTGTGTATTTATTGATTGCATATTGATTTGAATATTACATTTATTGATTTGTGAACCAGCCTTGCATCCTGGGGATGAAGCTGACTTGATCATGGTAGAAGCTTTTTGCTGTTCTGCCAGATTCAGTTTGCCAATGCTTTATTGGGAATTTTCACATTAATGTTTATCAGGGGTATTGGCCTGAAGTTTTCTTCTTTTTATATTTGATGTATTTTTTGCCAGGTTTTGGTATTAGAATGATGCTGGCTTCATAAAATGAGTTAGGGAGAAGTCCCTCCTTTTCAATTGTTTGGAATAGTTTCAGAAGAAATGGTACCAGCTCCTCTTTGTACCTCTGGTAGAATTCAGCTGTAAATGTCAGGCTGTCTTAACTAACCTGCTGCCTTTGCATGGCACTGAGCTTTTCAGCTTGTTTGCATATCTGCCAAACTTTGACAAATAAGTGTGAGAGCATGAATGGCAGATGTTCAATCCCAAAATTTAAACCTGGGAATTTTCACATCAGACATTAGCAGTTTTCTTTTGCTATAAGGATGAGTAGAGAGAAAAATTCTCCTTTGTAAAGCTAGTACTAACCTTTTATAAGATTCCATAGAGTAGAGTCATTTCTTTTGACTATTCCTTGCCAGTATAAAGGTGAAATGTCCTGTCCTGTTCCAAAGTTAGGCTGTAATTGGGTTAAATTTACATTTTTTTCTAACAGTTGATCATTATTTGTTGATTAATCACCAAATTTCAAAAGTATTACTTTGTGAAATCAATGGAAAATTATCCTTCTCCTAATTGTGGTTGGTCATTGAACATATTAGAAAATATTATGTAATGCAATGATAATATAATTGTTCTGAAACACTGCTTATGAAAATTTCTTTATTTTATTCTATTAAGAAAAATGTGGTTACATAGTAGGTGTATATATTTATGGGGTGCATGAGATATGTCAATACAGACATACAATGTATAATAATCGTATCAGCTATCATCTCAAGCATTTATCCTTTGTTTTTGTTACAAACAATCCAGTTATAGTCTTTTAGTTATTTTAAAATGTGCAGTAAATTGTTATTCACCATAGGTACCCTGTAGTGCTATCAGATATCTTGATTTAACTGATCTATATTATATTCTTGGCATTTTAATAATTACATTTAATGAGGACAGACCTCCAATTTTTCTGATCTGTAAAAATTATACCTAATGTTCATAATCATGCTCTATCTTTTATTTCTAAATGTGTTGTTTTACATCTTCACTCTGCCTAGAATGTATCTTACTTTGTCAAACTCCAACTTATCCTTCAAGATCAAGGCGATTGTCTTTTGTTTCTACTACTAAGTGATAACTACATCTCTTGAAATGTCTATTTGCATTTTCTTTTGGCATTTTTTAATGTTTTGCTTTTTACAATTAAAGAGTGATATCTGCTCCCACCACTTCTGGTTAACATTATACTATAGGGTCTAGCTAGAGCAGTTAAGCAAAGAAAAGAAAGAAATGGCATCTAGGTTGGAAAGGAAGAAGTAAAGCTTTCTCTATTTATAGACAACATGTTTTTGTATATAGAAAACCCTAAGGAATACACACACACACACACACACACACACACACACACACACACTTAGAACTAATAAACTGGTTCATTAAGTTTGTAGGGTATGAGATCAATACAGAAAAATCACTGATGATTTTATACACCAGGAAATGAACAATCCAAACATGATATTAAGAAAACAATTGCATTTATAACACCATGAAAAAAGAATAAAGTACTTAAGAGTAAATCTCACAAAAGCGCAAGATTTGTACATGAAAACTACAAAACATTAATGAAGGAAGTTAAAGAATACTTAAATAAATAGAAAAATATCTCCTGTTCATGGATTGGAAGACTTACTCTTGTTAAGATGACAATAATCCTCAAATTAATCTACCACTTCAATACAATCTTCATCAAAACCCCACTGCCTTTTTTGCAGAAATTAACAAGCTGACTCAAAAACTCAAATGAAAATTTGAAGTACCAAGAATAGCTAAAACAATCTTGAAAAAGACTAACAAAGTTGGAGGATTCACATGACCTGATATAAAAACTTCACAAAGCTGCGGTAATTAAGACAATGTGATATGATCTATAGCATAGAACAATGGATTAGAGTCTGGCAATAAACTCATATATTTGTGGCAAGTTGATTTTTGATAAGGGTGCTAAGACAATTCTATGAGAAAAGGAATCTTCTGAACTAATAATGGTACTGGGACAAATGGATATGCACATGCAAAAGAATCACATTGGACCTGTCCTTCATACCATATGCAGAAATGTAAGAACTAAAACTATACAACTTTTTGAAGAAAATGTAGGCCTAAATCTTCATGATTTGGGGTTAGTCAGTGATTTCTTAAAAATGATACCAAAGCATAAGTGACAAAAGAGAAAATAGAGTGTGACGGCTAAAATAACTGCCCCACAAAGATGTCCACATTTGAATCTTCAAATCCTGTAGCCTGTAATTATTTTACATGGTAAAAAGGAGTTTGTGGATGTGATTAATTTAAGGATCTCAACCTGACTGGATAATCCTTGGTTATCTAGGTGATCCCAATGTAATCACAAGAGCCCTTACAAGAGAAGAAACAAGGCAGGAAAGTTGTAATCAGAGGAGGAGATATATAGATGGAACTAGAGGGTGGAATGATGCAGGGCCAAAAGCCAAAATATGCAGCCTCAAGAGCTGAATGAACAAGGAAACAAATACTTCCCTAGAGCCTCCAGAAGTCATGCAGTCCTGCCAAAATCTAGTGAGATCTATTTTGCGTAGAACTGTAATATAATAATTTTGTATTAGTTTCAGCCATTAGGTTTGCAGTAATTTATTACAGCAACAATAGAAACCTAATATATAGATAAATTGGACTTCATTAGAATTGAACGTTTTATGCTTCAATGGACAACATCAAGCAAGTGAAAGTACGACTTCAAAAATGGGAGGAAATTTTTGAAAATCATGTATCTGATGAGGGACTTACATGTAGAAAATATAAAGAACTTTAAAACTCAACAGGAAAAGGATAAATTACCCAATTAAAAAATGGTTAAAGAACTTGAATAGACATTGATTTAAGAAAGATACACAGATTGTTAATAAGCGTATGGAAAGATGTCCAATATTATTGGTCACTAAGGAAATTCAATTCACAATCACTAGGACAAGTATAATGAAAATGATGAATAATAGCAATGCCAACAAGGATGTTAGAAATTGAAACTCTTATACGTTGTTGGTAGAAATGTAACATGATTTGGCTATTTTGAAAAACAGTTAGTGGTTCTTCAAAATGTTTATCATAGAATTATTTGTGAGCCACCAATTTGTTTCTTGGTAGATAGATAGATAGATATCCAAGAGATTCGAAAACGTAGTTTTACACAAAAATTCGTATAAGTGTTCATGGCAGCATTATTCATAATATTTCAAATGTAGAAACAACTAAATGTTCATCCACCTATGAATAGATAAAGAAAATATTGGACTTTTTATGGTTTGTGGATTATATCTGGAGTTATTAAAAATGTAAAAAATAAAATTCAAGGCAAAGAGTACTTTGAATAGAAATATGCAAGTATTTCCATAACTTAGGGGTGCTACCTCAACATGACTTAGGTTGTTATGAAAGACTTCTTTATAGAAGAGATATCTAAGTAGGAACATATAATAATTTGTTTACTCATATTCTCTTGTAGCCACTGACTTCCTTGACATCAAGAACTGTATTTTGGAGAGACACAGTATTAGCTAGAATAAGTGGTCCAAGGGTGTATAAATGGCACAGTGAAGCCAACAGGAATAACTAGATGTCCTCGTTATATATTTTTCAATTTTAACATGAATAGGTTTTTTTAAGTAATAAATATATTTATCAAAAATATCTCAGGGTTTTATTTTAAGTTTTAAGTTCAGGGGTACCTGTGCAGGTTCTTTTCATAGGTGAACTTGTGTCATGGGTAGTTTTTGTACAGATTATTTTCTCACCCAGGTATTAAACCTAGTACCCATTTGTTATTTTCCCTGATCCCCTCCAACCCCCAATAGTCCCCATTGTGTTTTGTTCCCCTCTCTGTGTTTGCATGTTCTCATCATTTAGCTTCCATTTATAAGTGAGAACATGCAGTGTTTGTTTCTGGCCATGATGCCTTCATTATTGTAGGAGCACATAGCCTAAATTCAGCTGCATGGCCAAAGCCTAAAAAAAACAACAAGAATTAATCGCTATTTGTAGTTAAGATTAAGGAACTGACCTCTGAAAGAAAGACAATGCAGTGGACAATGGCTACTAAGGAAGTTCACACATGACTGGAAACAACAGGGATAGATGTTCACGCTGAAAGAGTTCTTGGGCAGAGCCAAAGCATGTGGAGACCACTTGTAGATGATTTTGTGCAGTTCAGCCCATGTCCGCTAGGTGCTCAACTTCCTTATGTTGATGTCCTTCTGCAAGTTTCTGTGACTTTGGCTGGAAGGGTTTTCTTTCAGCCCTCATGGAGGGTGGGTGTGAGGAAGTGCTTGGGGATAGACATTACCCTAGAGCTGTCCTCAACCACTGCCAAACGAATGTTGGAGGACAAATATCTCCTGATTTTTTATTCTTTGGAAACAGCAACTCTAGGATGAGTGGTAGACCATTTCCTAGATGTGCCCAGTAGACTTGAGTCCCTGATGTCTTCAGATATAACCTGTTCTTTGAAGCCTATCATGTTGGCTTACTTCTGCTATAACCTGTTCTTTGATGCCTATCATGTTGTCTTACTTGCATTGATTGTCTAGCTTTTCTGTTTTATACTAAGCTTTCTAAGATCATCTCAGCAAATACTCAGCTATACTCAAATCTTAGTAGTTTGGGTCTGCATCTGAAAAAAAAATAGTTTTAGATACCACTGAAACAGGAACTATGAATGAAGACATTATGGAACAATCAGAATGACAAACTAAATCTCATTGACTGATATAGGTGGTCAGGTAAAGCATGAAGACATTTCGTTGTTGGTCAGGGTTATGGTAGTAATAGTATTAAGTGTAGTCTCATGCTAATGGTTAATGCTGTACACCAATTCTTTAGGGAGTAGTCAATTAAAAGGAATAATTGAAACAAGCTTAGCTAAGACCAAGTGAGAAATGGAATTTTATTAAGAAGAATAAAATAATAACTACTGTTTACATCTAATATATCCCCTTTCCCATTCTGGTAACAGATATCACCCTCCAGAACTCAGGAGTGAACATGTGACCTAGATTGAACAAGTTGTAGTTACTTCTCCTCCAAACTACAATAATTGGTTCTAAGCTGACCAGTCAGAGGCCTTCCTAGAGACTGTATGTACTGAGACAAAGGAAGGAAATGTTTCTTGCCTCTTGTTTTGCTAAGTGGTTTGCTAAGATTGAATGATGTGTAAGCTGGAAGCTCCCGGACTGAGGAAGGCGATACACAGTAGAAGACAATTGGAGAAAATGTACATAGGAATATAATGAAAAATGTATTTTATACATAAGGGAAGGATGAAAGGGGAGTAGGTAGAGAGAAACGGATTGATAGATCCAGTGTGAAAGTGAAAGAGAATTAAGAAATTATGGTAGCCTATTAGACATCTTACATTTCCTAGTTATGGGAGCCAGTGAATCTCTTGTTTTGGCTTCTCTTGGCTTACATTGGGTAATCAGTTGTACCTGAGAAACTCTTAACTGTCAATGTCTCTCTTTCCTGACCATCACTTTATGCCATACTCTCTTGTAAGCCCTACGATGGATTCTCATTTAATCCTTATAGCAGCTTCTGAGATGTGTATTGTTATTATCTCAATTTTATAAATAAGAAAACTGTGTTTAGTGATTAGTAATTTGCTCAAGTTCAGATTGTTGTTATCAGTAGAAGCAAGATCTTAAACATAAAGTACAAGTTCTGTGGTAACCCATCATTGTTCTGGAAGATGAGTGGTGCTAATGCTGCAGAGAGGCTACTGGGTGAACCAACATCTGGAGAGTTGGGGAAAAGGCAGTCATCCTATTTTACACATATTTTTGTCTTTTACAGGACCTCTATACTGTCTTTCAAATAGTCACTCAACATATTTTCATTTAGTGCCAAATTTCCCATTTGGAATAAAAAAGTTAAGGTTGTAAAGCTCAGCAGATGGTATTCAACCAGGAAAAGATACTCCTGTATGCATATCCATTTCTAAAAGTATGTTAGAGTCTGGGCATTACAATTTAAGTTGATATTAACAGTTATAAGGAGCATTAAATAGAAAATAAAGTTTTCCTTGAATGGGGAAGTGGGATTCAGAAAAAGCTTTATTGATTGGCATCTGGATATGAATAAATGGATGCCATTCAGATTGAAGAAGAAGACATTTTAAGGACAGGGAGCAAGTGGCAAGGACATGGAGCCATGAAACAGAATATGAGCGTTATGGAAACCGTAACAGCTTGGCTGAGTTGTGGGGTATTAATGGGATGTAAGCAATGATTAATTCATGGAGGAACTGCTATGAGATTCTAAGAAGTTTTAATTTTATCAGTAGGAAAAAAGAAATCACTAAAGATTTGTATTCACAAAGATGGCATAAGAAGATAAACCTTTAAAAATGGAAGATGATTTTGATTTATGCAATAGGGGAGATTTAGGAGATTTTGTGATAATCCAGGCAAGAGACTCTAAATTTCTGAACCAACGCCATAGCAGGAGGAATGGAAAGGAGGATTGGTATGAGAGTTTTTAAGATATATAGGAAATAGGAAATTTGGTTATCTATACTACAACAATAGAACAGTGCTTTTCTCCACATAAAACCCGTAAGCAAAGCTCTGCCTTATTTATGGTTCTGCTACTTAAATTATATCTACATAACAAAATATTATTATTCATCAAGTATTGAATAGCCATCATGTTCTTAGATTAAAGCTTAATCTGAAGCAGATAGTTATTCACAATTTTGATCATGTTTTTCATTGTGTAACATATTACATTAAAAAATCAGTGACTTGATTGCCAGAAGAGAACACATTTGATTTACAATTGTAGCCTTAGTGCCAAGCACAATGTGCAGATGATAGAAGGTACATAGTAAATGCTTGTTCAATGGGTGAGTGAAATATTAACAAATTTCATTAACTCACTGGATTAAAAACTAAAGGGTTTTATAAAATATGGGTGACTATTATTTAAATAAACATCCATATGTTTCTCAAATATCTTGGCGTCAGAGAGATAACCAGCTAAGGTGGTTACTTTTTACCAGATACTTTGTGACCATGAAAATGCATGTGAGAGAGTAATCAAAAATAAGTAACTTAATTGTCTAGTGCCTCAGTTTACTCATTAGCACAGTAGGGATAAGATTGTTTTCCTTTTACATCACTAAAATGTGTTGAGGATTATGTGGATTTAAAGTAATTAAAAATAAAAGACTAAAGGGACAACTAAGCTCTTCAGAGAAAATGCTGTTTACCCATATGGTAATCATTTCAAATTCTAAAGACAGCTAATAAAGAAGTTGCCTTTAAAAGTAATCACATATCATCTGCAGACCATATTCCAGCCTGAAGACAGATGCAGCTTTAGATGATTTTAATCCAAGATCCAAACACAGAAATTTACATAAAGAAAAGATAGTTATTAATAAACAGACATAATGTAAAATGTATAATTTTCTCCATCCTCCTAGAAGTTAAAGGCACACAGTTGGTTTTACTGCTAGGTCCTAAGATATTTATCAATTTTTCAAGTTTGAGAGGAATCAGCATATGTATTTGAAACATATGTATATTTCAAGAAAATCTTGATTATTCAACATCCCAAAGTCTGACAGCTGAAAGTCTCTCAAAATAAATGAGAAGTCAATTACATGGTTTTAATGAGAATTGTCAAGGTGAATCAAAGGCTTATATTGCCATTTAAACCAGGAGTTGCGAAGCTCTCTGTTCTCACTGGCTAGCTGCTGCTTGTCATTCAGAGCTCAGCTTTAATCTCATCTCCTGATAGACATGTCTTTCCTGACCATACAATCTAATCTAGCCATTCTCTCTCACATCATTCTATCTTAAGTCTCTGCGTTACACTACACTTACTCATTTATTTACTTGCACATTGTCTATTTCACCCTAAGCTCTATGAGAGTAGAGACCTTGTCTGTCTTGCTTACTTCTCTCTTTCCAGTGTCAAGAACCATACACTGTGGGTTCTCAGCAAAGTTTGATTGAATTAATGAGTTACAAATAAAAATCAATTTGGATTGTCTCTATAATAAATATCTTTTCACAAAATGGTGTTATTTATCCATCACAGAGAGTGCTGTGGCGTGCACAGTAAGAGGTACACTTGCTCATTTGCCGTAATTAGAAGTTTATGCAGTGAGAGACTTGAGTTGAACCTGACAAAGATATTGAAGTTGTTATTAATTCTGCATTAAGAGAAGATGTTTTGAATAATGCTATATTATCAAAGAATACTGATGAATAAAGTATGATTTTATTGAGAGTATAAACAAATCCTAGAGGAAACTACTCCCTCTGATTTACTCATCTGGGTGGAATAATCATATAGCACAAGCCTAGCAACCATACATTCTGCTCTCATATTTAAGCTAAACAGAGGAAAAAATTGTATATGATTGGATTTAGAAATATAAGCCATAATGTTTGCTCTAGAATCAGTACTGATACTTTATATTGGAAATATAAAATATTATAATTACTACAAATGAACAAGAAACTAAGACATGGAGTCATCAAAGATGGTTAGGTTTCCAAAAAGTCAATACACTGAGCAAACAAGGTTTAGCATATAAATTAGAAATATTTCCATCAAAAGGACTGAAAATAATTTTACTGTAAATATTGGATAAAAAAGCCATTAAAGCCATTCTCATTACATTTTTAAAACATGAATTTATTGTGGTTCCATCTTTGCTGTTGCATGTTTTATGAAAAATTTTGAATGAAGTATAGACTTCCATTTTCATGACCCTATCATGGAGGACTGGCAATTGGAAGACCATTCCTTTTTTCTTCACATATTTAGGTCTCATATCCTACTCAGACCTTTAACAGCAGTTTGTGCCATGATACTGTGTCAGGAATTAAGACATAAGTAATGAAAAAACAACAATACCATAGTTAATGTTTAGTGAATCTTTAGTGTATATCAAACACTGTACTAAGGATTTTAAGTCTGTTATCTTATTTAGCCCTAACAATAGCAATATGAGATAGATAATATTATAACGTCAGTTTTACAGTTGAATAAGCTTGCAGAAGTTAATTTACTGAAGGTCCATGTTATTTCAGAACTTGCATGCTTAACTGCTACTGCTTTCCCTACAATAATGAATGTAGCACTGGGTAGAATGAAGGAAACAGGTATGGAAAGTCGTTTTTGAAACAGAGTGTATTAGTCAGGTTCATATCTGAGAAAACACTAACGAAATTTCGGAGACATAATGGTAAACATTTACTTTCATGCATAAATTCAGGTTGTTTCACCTGTGTTTTCATTTTGGGACCCATGGCCACTGGGGCATGTTCTTCCTATAAAGAAGCAAAAGAGAAAAAGTGTTTTATAGCTACTCTTAAAGAAGGCTTTGTGCTGAATTGGCATACTGTCACTTCTGCTCAGATTCTAGTGATCAACACAAGTCATGTGACCAAGTCCAAAATCAACAGGACAACAAAATAGGAGGATTCAGAGTGGGAATATGCACTGTACGTGGTTCATATGGTAGAGCTTTCTATGTTCTTTCCATGTTACTCAGCTAAGTTCATTCTAAAGTATATCCCATGGATTATTTCATTCTTTCTAAAAGACTATATTTGAATGTATTTCCATAAAACCTGTTCACAATTCCCAATTCTTATATCCTCAAATAATCAAAATAGTCATCTTACACTAGAGCTTGGATTATTGAAAATGAGGAGTGAGTGAAGTTAGCAGGCAGAGGTAATGTAGAAATGATGCTTTTGTATCTGACTCTTATTCCCAAATCCTGTTGAGAACTACTTTCTAAAAATATTGTTTTCCTCCATCAGTAAGTGAGCTAAAATGCAGAAAGTAATGTAGGAAAGGTTGGAGAGAGAATTCTCTTTCCTGTATGTTCATGAAAATACATGTTTAGGGCTTTCATGACCTTGAAAGCTAAATGAAGGATTAAAAGCTTTTAAAGCAAATTCTTGAAGAAAGTTGAGGCATGATGATAACTTGTAAGTGCGTTCCTGATTTCATGTGATTAAAATTTTGCTTTACCCAGTATGGTTGATCTATTTAAACTCATTTTTCTTTTTGAAAATGACACAAGTTAGAGAACCCTGGTAAGCCAGCCAACTACTGTTGATATGCCCCTTTGATGTGTAACCTGTGGAGAGGGCCATTGTCACTAAGTTGGCTAAGAGGAAACAGGTGGCATGTTATGTAGTGGAAGCATTATTTCCCCTAATTGCAAACCATGGGGTAAGAAAACCAGTGCCTTGTTCTGACGTAAAGCTTCATGCAATTGTAAATACATATTGTTTCAAAGAAAAAAAGGGACTTCCAAGGAAGATACTGTTTTTTTTCTTTGTGCTTTCAAATATATAGAGATGGCATACAGTCTCCTCTTTTCAGAGATTGCTGGCAGGTGGAATATTTCCCCTTTAAATTTCTGTTTCTACAATCTCAGATCTTCTGTTGATAGAGCTTAAAATAGTGGCTTGAATGAAATCTTATTTCTGTGGTGACATTTTGTAAAGACTCACTGCTGTGGTCTAGATATTTGTGCACTCTCAAAACTGATATGTTGAAGCCTACTACCAAATGCAATAGGATTAAGAGGTGGAGCCATTAGGAGGAGATTAGATCATAAGGGCAAAGCCCTCATGAATGGGATTGGTGCCCTTATAAAAGAGGTCTGAGAGAGCTTCTTTGCTCATTCGCCACATGAGGACACATAGAAGGCAAAAATCTGTGAGGATTGGGCCCTCACAAGACACTGAATCTACTGGGTCTTGATCTTGGACTTCCCTGCCTCAGAAATATGAGCGATAAATTTCTTTTGTATATAAATTACCTAGTTTAAGATATTTTATTATAGTAGTAGGAGCAGACTAACACATTAATTTACATGGAAAAACTTGAGCTTTGGAGAATGTTCAATACAGCTGGGTTCAAGTTGTCGCTCTATCATTTAATTGGGGTGTGAATTTGACAGAAAAATAATCTCTTTGGATCTGCTTTCTCATTTGCAATAAAAGAATAATAATTCCTCCCTCTTTGAACCTAATATGTAAATTAGATGTAAATATATATATTAATATAGCATAATAACATGTAATAGTAATAATAATAGGTGTCCAATAGTTTTAATGATTGCTGTATCTTTTTTTAAAAAAGTTTTTACCTGGAAAATAGGTATGTAGCCAAGACTATCTGCCCTCTGCATACCATAAGAGTCTATTGGATCCAATTTTAGATTTTAGTGTCTTTTGAGAGCAGTCCTAACTTTTTGTAAAGATTGATATATCATGACTTTTATTCTTTTTAGACGTCTCCCAAAGGACAAAGAGAACACATACTTCATTTTAAAAGTGAGAGTAAAACGTACCCTATCTTTTAATTATCATATTGGTCCATTGGCCCTTATTATAAGTTTAAGATATATTGTGGGATTTTAATGGTATCTTTTTTTTCCTGTATCTTGAAACACATTGCTGTTTTATCATTCCTAGGGTTTACTTCTTTATTCACCATTAATGTTCAACTATCATAAAAATACTAAAAAATATAATTAAGAGGGAAGATAGTCTGCAATTATTAAATGAATGAAAAGAAACACCAACACTACAGACTTTGATAATGTTACTGAAATTTCTAAGCAAAATCTCAAACTATGAGTCTTCAGATTACCATATCCTAGATGAATTTTCTCAAAATCAAGACTAAGCAGATGAATAATGTCTTTTTAAGGACAAAAATAAGTATGGCATTCTCACTTCATTAGTCATTTAACTGGAAGGACATTATCATGTCATACTTGACTACAAAAACTTGATGCATTCTATTTTGATAAAAGTTTATATTTTGTAATATATTTATCCAAGAATTCATTTGGATAAGAGTTTAATATGTTTAAACTTTAAAAAAAATTATAATACATTTTCATTGTCTTTCCTGTTCTGTAAATTATTCATAAAACTTAAAAATATATTTAAAATATTTATATTTAAAAATTGGACCCAAGTAGCAAATGGTGGTGATTATTTTTCCTGTTCTGCTAAGGGTAAAATATTCACATGCTTTGGCCTAACATTGTACTCCTAGAAATTTATCTTTAAGAAAATGTTTCAAGTCAAGCAAGAATAAATTCATTGCAGTACAAAGTGGAAACAAGCTAATTGCATAACATATGGAATGCTTTGATAAATTATTTATCAACAACATAGCACATCATGTAGCCTCTAACAATGATAATTATGAAGATCATGGAAATTTAGAAAAACATTTCTGATGTTGACTAAAAACAACATATTAAAGAATCCATAAGAAATTAATAAGCAAATACTTTTTGTAAGTATTATGATCGTGGATGAATTAAAAAGAAAATTATTAACTCTGTGTTTTTCTATTAGTAGAGAAGAAAGAAAATTAATAAAATTAGCAAGGCTTAATTTTGCCTTATTTTGGTGTTGTCTTACTGTCATCATTGCTTGGCTGGGAAACTTGATTCAGAGTTTGATAATTTCCACAGAGCAAGGTGGAAATTCACCGTAGTTTTGGGCTATTGTGTATTGGGACATCATTTTGCTCAAGCCACTTATTTCTTTTTCAAAAATGCTTATTTTACTTTAAGTTCCAGGATGAAAGCACAGAATATGTAGGTTTGTTACATAGGTATACGTGTGCCATGGTGGTTTGCTGCACCTATCCACCTGTCATCTAGGTTTTAAGCCCCTCATGCATTAGCTATTTGTCCTAATGCTCTCTCTCCCCTCGACGCCACCCCTTGACTGACCCTGGTGTGTGTTTTTCCCCTCTCTGTGTCCGTGTGTTCTCATTGTTCAACTCATGCTTATGGTCGAGAACATGTGGTACTTGGTTTTCTGTTCCTGTGTTAGTTCACTGAGGATAATGGCTTCCAGCTTCATCAATGTCCCTGCAAAGGACATGATCTCATTCCTTTTTATGGCTGCATAGTATTCCATGGTGTATATGTACCACATTTTCTTTGTCCAGTCTATCATAGATGTACGTTTGGGTGGTTTCCATGTCTTTACCATTGTAAATGGTGCTGCAGTAAACATAAGTGTGCATGTATCTTTACAGTAGAATGATTTATATTCCTTTGGGCATATACCCAGTAATGGGATTGCTAAGTCAAATGGTATGTCTGGTTCTAGATCTTTGAGGAATCGCCACACTGTCTTCCACAATGGTTGAACTAATTTACATTCTCACCAACAGAGTTAAAGCATTCCTGTTTCTAAACAGCATCTATTGTTTCTTGAATTTTTAATAATCGCCATTCTGACTGGCATGCGGTTTTGATTTGCATTTCTCTAATGATCAGTGATGTTGAGCTTTTTTCCATGTGTTTGTTAGCCACATAAATGTCTTCTTTTGAGAAGTGTCTGTTGATATCTTTTGCCCACTTTTTGATGGGGTTATTTTTTTCTCGTAAATTTGTTCAAGATCCTTGTAGATTCTGGATGTTAGACCTTTGTCTGATGGGTAGATTGCAAAAATTTTCTCCCGTTCTGTAGGTTGCCTTTTCCCTCTGATGATAGTTTCTTTTGCTGTGCAGAAGCTCTTTAGTTTAATTAGATCTCATTTGTCAATTTTGGCTTTTGTTGCAATTGCTTTTGGTCTTTTCATCATGACGTCTTTGCCCATGTATATGTCCTGAATAGTATTGCCTAGGTTTTCTTCTAGGGTTTTTATGGTTTTGGGTTTTACATTTAAGTCTTTAATCCATCTTGAGTTAATTTTTGTGTAAGGTGTATAAGGTGTAAGGAAGGGGTATAGCTTTAATTTTCTGTATATTGCTAGCCAGTTTTCCCAGCACCGTTTATTAAATAGGCAATCTTTTCCCCATTGTCAAGCAACTTATTTCTACTCTTTACTTTTGTCTCCTGTTTCATTTATCGTCCTCCTTTTCAGAAATATGCACAATAACATGATTAACTTTACCATCTTTCTTTAAGAATACTCTAGGTGGACATGGCGGTTTATGCCTGTAATCCCAGCACTTTGGGAGGCAGAGGCAAGAGGGTTGCTTGAACATAGGCATTTGAGACCAGCCTGGACAATATAATGAGACCTCATCTCTTTAGAAAATAAACAAAATTAGCTGAGCATAGTGGCACATGCCCGTGGTCCCAGCTACTTGGGAGGCTGAGGCAGGAGGATTGCTTGGGCCTGGGAGGTTAAGTGTGCAGTGAGCTGAAATCACAGCCTGGGTGACAGAATGAGACTCTGCCTCAGAAAAACCAACCAACCAACCAACAAACAAATACTTTGACTAGAGAGGAAAGTATTCTTTGAAAGATCATCAAGACATTTGTTGTAAATTTGAGAACCAAAAATATTTGTATTCGATTCTTGATTATTGTATTCTGGTGATTTTTCTCATTTTTAAATGGGTTGGTTATAAGCTTTCTGAAGACAGGATGGCTTCTGAGTTCACATATTATCTATAATAAACATAAAAAATTTTCTTAGATTGAATGAATTTAAATGCTTCTGTGAGAACAAACCAGGTACAATGAGTGCAATCAGAAGAACACATTTGAGACAAAGGGAAGAGATTAAAAAAAGGAAAAACAAATTTTTTGAGTATCAAATGTCATTTTGGACATGAAATTTCTACATCTATTCTTATAATAATTTTCACTAAGATCTCTAAAGTACATGTGAATGTCTGTATTTTTAATAGATGATAAAATTTTGGTTCAAGATGTTTTATGTTTAAAGTCACAGTGCTGGTAGTTTTCTGAGCCAGAATTCCAACACTGGTCTACATGCTTCACAGTGTGTTTCCTATACAGTACTCTGTACTGTGATAAAGTAAAGAAACAGAAAAAAAAAAGCCTACTACATTAGCTATTGTCTAAGACTGGGGACCCTTATCCAATTATCTGTAAAGTTGGCTGCCATCTTTTACAAATGGCAAAATGTACAAAATGTGTGATTATTTGACTAGTCCAAGGTTGTAATAGTCTACTGGGTAAAGAAGAATGAACTTTGGTATGGTTTTGATTCTCAGTTTTATGTCCTATAAAATCAACTCTTTGACCTTATTAAACATGCAAGACACATGCACATACATCCCAATGTGATGTCTTTCCAATAAACTACCTTGTTAATACCTGAAGCTGTTGGGCTAGGTGTAGCAGCTCCATTGGCATATGTGACCCTGTGATAAATTTCAAATAACTTAAAATGAAAATAGAGCTGTAACTAGGTTACTGTGACAGATGTTTTAGGACTTTTTTTTTTTTTGCTTACAATATTATTAGAAAAGATATAGCATGTCATGTGTTTATGCTAATATTTTTACAGTCTGCACTCCAGATATACCAACCACAGGGTTACAAGACACTGACTTCCTTGAGGAATGCGTTTATGGAATTTCATTTATAAGGAAAGGAAAAACTACACATGCTATTGAAACTGAAGACCCTGAAACGTGGTTCTCAAGTTAGTATGCTTGAATTTCTTCCTGATCTTATTAAATCCTGTCTCCCTCTTCCTACCAGATTTAATAATGCTTCCCAACCTCCAATTGCAATAGATACAGCTTGTGGGATACAGAATCTGTGTGACATACATACACTTTTTAAAATGACAAAGCTAAAGAGGAAATAATACACTGATGCACAGACTAGAGATAGAAAATATACCTTGTATTTTTGAGATGAGCTAAATAAGTTATCAGTTAAATGAGTATTTGGCCCATAGTATCCGTGTATACCATTTTTATTATTATCAATACTAACATTTGTCTTCACCCACAGTAATAAACTAGTATGTTTTCGCAAGGCTCTCTTCTCATGTATGCTCCTCATTGGCTCCTTTTAATTTGTACTCTTCCAATATTGCCAGATTGACTTTGGAGATTGAATGCTGAGGAAATACAGCTCTTAGTTTTTATAATGATTGATTTGACATTTGCATCATCAAACATAACTTGATTCTGAGATATGACAAAAGCACGGAACTGAAGAGCCAAAGTCATATGGAAGAAATCTCTCTATTTTTAGTTGTTCTTAAAATCATACCAATAATCCACATTAAAACTCTATTATGGAAGTGGTTTTAACAATACTGGTCTATGCTATAGAAATATAAATTAAATTATTTTTAGACTAAGCTGATTTTTACATTTTTTGTTTATATTTTTATAGCTTAACTATTTCATAAAAACTTTGATACTGGTTTAAAAATAGTATCTAAAATGAAATAGGAAGATATAAATTAAGTTAGAAAATTTGTTTCAAATATATAAAAGCCAAGTTGTAAGCATACGTATAAACAGTCTCTGTGATTGACATCCAGATTTGTCTCTCAGCTTCTAGAAAACTGGAGTTGGGGTAAAGGAAAAAGCAAACATGATATAATTGTATAATTTATAACACTGAAAAAGGGAGATATATATAATAGTTCTTCAGAGGAAGCCCAGATTTCTTTAGCACTGAATTCCAAAATGCATCATGTGGGTTTTTATGTGCTGGATATAAATTGATAAAAAATGTCCTAAATTATATTTTTACATAATATCAGTATTAATTTTATATATATATATATATATATAAATATATATATATATATAATTTAATATGTATGACCTTGAAAATTGTGAGCACAATATTAAATTGTCTTTTAGTAAAGCTGCTTCTGTGAGGGGCAAAATTAATGTAAATTCAAATTCAAATTCTTACATTAGCTGATCTTGATCTCTGATAAAATTTAAAGTATCAAGGGAAAGGGTGGCTCACACACATTTTCCCTAAATATTACTTCTTGTCCTTCATGGATAGTAGATAGCAAAACATCCAAAGTTTTATTTTCTAATGATCACCTATGAGATTGGTATGACAAAAGTAATTTTTGTGTGGAAATACTTTAAAACTTGTATTAATAGTCACGATGTTCAGCCAGTCAATCAGTGGTTCCAAGTGACATGGCAGAATCTCTCTTTGAGTCTACATAGTTTTAAATACAGACCAGATGATTTTGGTTATTTGCCAGAAAGGATGCTTATGCTTTTGAAGGAATTAATGTGTGACTCATTTCTTCAAATTATTACATAATGGGACCAGATTTTTTTGCTTGCAATTTTATATGTAAACTATTTATTAAAATGATGAAAATCATATCATGAGTATTTAAAAGGAAATTACTCTTTACTGTAGTACTGGGGCTTGATTTCTCTGATTTTTCAATTATCTAATAAAATGTCCTCTCCATCATTTCGTGTACTACAGTGGTTCATCTGCAAAGTTAATATATTGATTGCATTTTGTAAAATGGACATAATGATTAGAAATTATCTACTCAGAAAAGTCATCTGGAATAGTAAACTCAGAAGTCACTCATACACTAAGATAAGCATGGGTGTTCCAACAATAGAAGACACCTACCTACATACACTTTATACACATAGACCCACATATACTCATGCACTTGTGCCCCATAATGATAGAAGATAGAGGGTGTGGGTAGCCCAGGGCCACATAGCGGCTGGAATAGAGCAGTGACAAGCACCAACTCTGGGACCAGACTTGCTGGCTTCAAATTCCAGCTCTAGTGACTGGCTCCACAACCTTTGCACAGATTATTTACTCTTCAGTGCCTCAGTTTTATCATCTATAAAAGGAGATAACGGTAACAACTACCTTTGAGAGTTGGCGTCCAGGTTAAATAACTAGTATATGTAAACCATTAAGAAGTTTTTCTCTTTCATAATAAGCACTGAATAAATTTTAACTATTATTTTTACTTTTAGTAATAATAGTAGTGGTATTAGACATGAAGGGAAAGAACATTCTTCGTTTTAAAGGTAGAATTCGGATATTACAGTTGAAACCTGTTATGACTGGATTAACTAGAATTAGGGTACAATTCATAGTTAAGAATATGAAAGCAAAAAGAATATTGGAAAATTGTATTTGGTTCATCAAACTGGAGTAAGAAGTACAGAGTTGGAATATAAGGGTGGCTGAAATAGGCTTAGCGACCAGGGACAAAGCAGATGAAAGTTCTGTTGCTGGGCCAAGCCCAGGAACCCAGGAGAGGAGAAGTGAACATGCAAAACTGGCTGTTGTATAGGAATCTGGCATGGGGACCTTAGCAAGAAGCCCAGGAAGTAAGACCATGAAGAAGTAGTAAAGTATCTTTGCTTAGCCCTATGGATAGGGCCACAGTTACTGATCTTCAGCAAGGATAATAGTGTTTGAATTGCCTAATACTTGGGTTTAATCTGCTCTCTTCCTTGGTCTGACTCCAGCATGTAAAAAAAGCCACGATGTAACAGAACCCATTTTCTTCTCCATAAGAACTTGCCACGTATAACCTAGTATTTTGCCTGTACTATATACATCATGTGAATTTTATTATCAGCATAACAAAGAGAAAAGAGAATAGTGAATAAAGACAAAAAAACATTTGTTTTGATTCAAAGCACTTTTGATGCAGTCCATAGAATTGAAAATACTTTTTTTTCCTATCAACTTCGAAGTTTTACTCTCTACTGTTTCACCTTTCTGGAATTTCTGAAAGCAGCAGCATTCTACAATGAAATCACTTCTTAATTTTTAAAATAAGGTTAACAAATTCATGAGTTGTAAAACACTCCTTCCATGTCATTTCTTCCAATCAGCTCTTCATATGCTTTTAGCTGATTTTCTCTTGCTTATTAAGAGCAGCTGTGTTTAAGCAGCTGGAGCACAAGTTGGCCAGTAAATGCATGCTATACAGACATTTAATACCACTTGGTGCTTTATCAGCTTTACAACCTCTAATTAGTTAAACCACAGAACACCCGAGCACATTAGGTAATTATTACTTTTCCCCCATTTCACAGATAAGGAAACTGAGCATGAGAAAGATTTGTTTTCTACTAGCTGCTAATGGTTAAAGACGTGTGTTAAGATGAACATTGGGTTTGTGAATAAATGTGCTATCTTGTGATAAGGCAAGTCTTCAAGGCTCTGGAAATGATAAGTATAATAACATTTCTGCCAGTATCATCCAAAAGATTATAATGTGGCTGATAGCAAGCTACTTTTTCAGAGCTAGAAATAGTCTATGTATATTATGCTGGATTCTCTAACCAACAGTTCATGCTCAACTGCTTGGAAAACAGTCCCCAAAAGAATAATGCTCATTTCTTCAGTGTCGTTATCTTAATCAAGTCTCATCTTTTCATTGATATTTTGATGGAACTTATGTCTATTAATGTTTCCAGAGGTGCAAAATGAGTCAGAGAAGCAAATTCCTTAATGGATATATTTGGTTACAGAATTATGCATTAAATTAGAGAAATAATCAGTTACAGAGAGGTTGGTTGCTGGTATTGTTTCGTAGGAATCTGCTCAAAAAAAGAGAAGACCGTGGTAAATGAATTAGATTGTTTGATTCTTAGCATAATTTCTGCCTTTAATTATTGAACTAGAAAGAAAATATTAAAATAACCATAAAATAAAGAACATTTATATTAAAATGCTAATCAAAGTTGGGTAAATTTGTTTTATATATGAAGTTTAATGAGTCTGCTGGTCTCATTGGTTTTCACTATGGGATTGTGTTGCTGAGTTCAGAATTTTTGGTTCCATTTATATATGGGCCAGTTAATTTTCCACTGAGAAAAGAGATAATTCTGTTTCTGCTAGTTGCCTTTCCGAAACTGAGCTGCATCTCTTAAGTAGTACCAGTGGAGGTAGGAGAGTTTCTTCCAGAGAACTTAAGAGAAGATATGCTGCCTATTGTAGGTTTTGGTGGGATTTCTACCTGAAAGATTTAGTCCTTTGTAAGCCATCTCTGCAAAAACCTGAGTATTCACCTACGGGATACTACCAGTTCATCACTTAAACATTTTTTGATGATTGAATCTTATGTTTGAATCAGTTCAGAATTTGCTTAAAATTACCCAACCAAACTTTACCTTAATCCCAGTCAAGAATTGTTGTAATTAATAACATCATCCCAAATGTTTCTGATTTAAAGAAGATGTACAGATAGCGGTTATTCTAGTACATAAAATATGGCCCATGATTTATATAAAGTTTGTGTGGAGACATTAAAAATATATGAATGACTTTTATAAAGTAAGAGAGCACAGAGAAGTCAAAATTATTGTTCATGGTCACTGTACACACACATACCTTGTGTATTCTGTAGGGAAGAAAAATCAGCAATGTAATAAATCATAAAAGCCACAGGCAGTACAAGAATCTGGAAGAGCAAGGGATGGGATTGAATAGCCTCAGATTCTATTTGGAACTTCTTTTTGCAGTAAAACAGACATGGAAGAAATGCTATGTGGAAGGAGTAACGACAATAAATGGTGGAGACCAAAAACCAGATCCTGTATTCTGACTGCATTTACTTTTATTTAACAAATGAGCAAAGTGTATATGTGTGTGCATAACAGTGTACTGTTCAGGAGTGTGTGTGTGTGTGTGTGTGTGTGTGTATGTATGTGTGTGTGTGTGTGTGTGAATGTATGCTGCATATTTTTTAAAAGAAAATGAGCTTTGGTTCAAAATTTGAAATGGAAATACAGAAAAAACTATCACTTACAAAGTAATATCTTATGTCATTTAATCACCTAACAACTCCTTGAAAGGAAAATTATTATCCTCATTTTGCACAGGGGTATACTGACTTAAAGAACTTGTCTAAGTTGAACATATATCTCTAACTGCAAAATCTGTGCTTATTTGAGTATCACTGTAGTAGCTTGGGTCTAGAGAATGTTCATATTAGGCTGGTTCATATTATTGGTTTTGCCATTGAAAGTCATGGCGAAAACCACAAATACGTTTGTGCCAACATATATTTGAATATAGTATATTTGGGATACTAAGTTGGTTCTAGTGTCTGTTATTTCCTGACGTAGAAAAGCATTCTTTCTTTCAATTTTAGTTTTTTTAATTCTGTGGCATATTGGAGAAAGAAGACAAGATTTTAAGGTTAATATTTTATGGCATCTTAACTGGACACATTCTAATAACATATATTTATTTAAAAACTTTTCCTTTTTTCATTAAATTTGATCAATGTATGAGGTTAAACTTCATTCTAGTTTAAATATTGTCCTATCTTTAACAATATAAGATTTATTTTGCCTAAACATTTTATTCAATACTTTGTAAGTTTTGGGTTTGTGAGTATAACCATAGATCTTTAAAAGCACGTTTACAATTCCTCATGCTTATGATGAACCTTTCTTTAAAAGTGACATTTTTGAAATTAAGACATTAGAAGTTATTAATTGTGCATAAGTGGAATACAAGACAACAAGAGAATAATCTGCACGTGAAATTTACCTGTTTGATTTATCGACTGGATTATTCTTTTAGTAAACTGAATGAATTAGGACACTGTGAGCTGTAGTAATGGAAATTCTGACAAAACTGGCCTAAAGAAGAAGATAATTTCTTATCTCCAGAATTTCTCAGTGCTTGAGAATTGATTCTTGACTGAGCCATGGCATCAGCACCTCTCTACTCACTGCTCTGCCATCTTTGTGTATTAGTCTCTTCTTTTGGCTGGTTTCCACTGTGGTTGCAAGATGGCTGAGAACATGACCTGGGACTGTGTTGGGTTTTCCTTCATAGTCAATGAGACAGATAATCTGTTCCCCAATCACGAAATGTAAATCATTTTTTAAACCTGACTGGACCAGATTACCTGCAGTTGCCACGTTAATGCCATACACTGGTAAGCCAGCAGTACTCAAGATCCATCCCCTGGAGGCAGTTGTGGGGAAGATATATGAAAAAAATTGTGGATTAAAATGAGGAAAATGATTATTAGATTTTGGACCTAAACACTACAAATATGTGTTATTTTATAATTCAGTATTAATGTTAGTTTCAACCTTAGTTTTTGTGTAAGATTTTTGATTATCAGAGTGTTATTTTTGTTTTGTTTTTTATCATACTGTCTTATGGTGCTGGCAGAGGGTGTTATTTTGAAAAGCAAATCAAGGTATTAAAAACAAAAAACTCCACAAGGTTAGATATATTATTTATTTCAGTCATCAGCCAAGTTTATATCAAGAATGACAATAAGTGTGATAGTAAGTTCAAAACCAGCCTGGGCAACATAGTGAGACACTGTTTTTTAAAAAAAGACAATAATTGCTCATCAATGATAGACTAGATAAACAAAATGTGGCAGATATGCACCATGGAATACTATGTAGCCATAAAAAAAGGATGAGTTCATGTCCTTTGCAGGGACGTGAATGAAGATGGAAACCATCATTCTCAGCAAACTGACACAAGACCAGAAAACCAAACACTACATGTTCTCACTCATAAGTGGGTGTCGAACAATGAGAATACATGGACACAGGGAGGGGAACATCACACACCAGGGCCTGTTGGGGGTTAGGGGTGATAGGGGAGGGATAACATGGGGTGGGGGGATTGGGGAGGGATAACATTAGGAGAAATAACTAATGTAGATGTTGGGGGGATGGATGCAGCAAACCACCATGGCACGTGTATACCTATGAACAATCCTGCACGATCTGCACATGTACCCCAGAACTTAAAGTATAATAATAAAAAAGACAGTAATTTTATGTTTTAGTTAGATGTGAGGGAAGAAATCACCCTGCCAGGCCGGGCGCGGTGGCTCACGCCTATAATCCCAGCACTTTGGGAGGCCGAGGCGGGCAGATCACAAGGTCAAGAGATTGAGACCATCCTGGCCAACACGGTGAAACCCCGTCTCTACTAAAGATACAAAAAAATTAGCCGGGTGTGGTGGCATGCACCTGCGGTCCCAGCTACTCGGGAGGCTGAGGCGGAAGAATGACTTGAACCCAGGAGGCGGAAGTTGCAGTGAGCTGAGATTGTGCCACTGCACTCCAGCCTGGTGACAGAGCAAGACTCCGTCTCAAAAAAAAAAAAAAAAAGTACCCTGCCAAAAGAAAGTTAAAAACTCTCCAAATAGAAGCTTAGTTCATAAACATCAGTGCTAACTTAAAAAAAAAAAAAGGAAGTATATATTTTGTAGCCAGCAAAGTAAATGCCATCAAAAATTGATCATGAGAAAATTCTGCATTAAAAAATATTCTGACCCCAGCAACAACTCAAAATATAACAGGATTACTTTTAAAATATTGTGACCATTGGCAGAAAGATAATTTTACCAATCTACAAATATTTCTTAACAGTAGTTATTTAAACCCTCTTTAACTTTATTATCCTTTGAAAATATAAGCTTCATAGTGTTTGGGATAATATCTGTGAAATTTAAATAGACTTTCAGTGGTCTAAATCATCCATGCCACCTTCTCTAAAGATATATTTGAAGTTTCTCTTTACTGTGAAGAAAATGCTCTTTTTTCTTGGTGATGCATTTTTGCTGAAAATTAATTATTAATCCATATTCCATGCAGTCGTATTCAGTGTTTAAATGTATTGGTCAGAAAACAAATTCCAAAATAACTGCATTTTGTTAAATTGGTATGATTCATTAAGTTTTATATGTTATATTTTAAAAAATGACTGCTGGCGAATGCTTTAAGTGGACGGGAATAAGGGATGCTAAAGAGCTTTAACATTCTTATTTGCGGTACTGGAGTAAAATCTCCCAGAACAGCAGTTGGTTGATGACTTTAGTCTATATAGACAGCATGAGTTCCATAAAATCCACATGTGATTTTAAAACTTTTAACTTTATTAACCTTGCTGTGTCATAATTCAGGCAAGCTGGAACATAATCCATACTATTAGGGCCCCAGCAGTTACTAATGAAGAAAAGAAGGAAAATGGGATCTGTGAAAACATGGGAGTGAGCCCAGGAAACTTGTAGGGCTAGATTCTTATTGGGAGCTAGCATGGGAGTAGCCAGGAAAGTCCACAAACGTATCCAGGTGTTTGGAACATGCCAACAAGCAGAGGAACATGAGGTTTTAGACATTCTGACAATTCACAGTGAATTTCAGCCATGCCTGGAAGTACAACAAATAACATTTTATACTTTTTGTTGATGAGGCATATGTTAAAAAACAAAACAAACAAAAACTATACATAATGTTAAGGCCACAGTTTAGTGGAACACTCTTGGATCAGGTTCTCTGGCCCAATAAGAAACAGGGGTGTTAGGAAAGTGTAATTGGAAGTCTGGGTATTTTCTGAGTCAAGCAAATGCAGATGGTAGCAGCTATCCCAGAGGAGCGTGTGTTCCCACAAATGCTGTAGACACTGGATCTTCTAATGGAAGGCTCTTAATTTTACCTTACCTACCAGTGTTTTGCATATGAAGGCATTCTTTGTCATAGTTGGAATGAGCTCAGAAAGATGGAATTTAACTTCTACATAAACAGTATTGCTGCTGCTTGGGCAAGCAAATGTTGAATGGTTGCTAGAGTATGTCATTCAACATGTGGCATATCTAGGATAATGTATGATAAGTGTTTTTCCTTCAGTTGTTGTGTTCCTCATTTTAGCTAATCATAAGAGAAGCTCACCATCTCATTCTGTTACAGATGCTTTTTGTCACTGGTTCTATAATTTAAAAATGAATTGCAAATAATTATATATGATGAATGTTTAGATGGATATCTTTTAAAATATTTTTAAATAATACTTGATTGGACTGGGTATGGTGGCTTAGGCCTATAGTTCCAGCACTTTGGGAGGCTGAGGTAGGAGGAGCGCTTGAGCCCAGGAGCTCCAACCTGGGCAATATAGTGAGAACCCCATCTCTACAACAATGTTTTTAAAAATAGCCAGGTAGTGGCACATGCCTCTAGTCCCATTGACTCAGGATGCTGAGGCAGGAAGATCACTTGATTCCACTCCAATGAGCTGTGAACATGCCACTGCATTTCATTCTGTGCAACATAGCAAGACTCTTTCTCAAAAAAAAAAAAAAAAGAAATAAAAAGAAAAAATGAAGATGGCCGACTAGATGCAACAAGTAGGAGATTCTACTATCAAGGGACTGGGACACCAGGAAGACTGGCACATTCAAAGCAGATATGCAGAGGGAAGGCACTGAGAGTGGACAGAGGGAGAACATAGATGCTGAGCTGAAGAGGGAGGAAGCTGGGAACTCTGCAAGGGGCTACCACTTACTGGGATTTATTCCTGGCCCCCAGTGACTCTTGGGGAATGAGTGTGTTAAGCAGACATGGTGCAACCTGATCATGCCTGGGCAATAGAGTGAGACTTGATCTCAAAATAAATAAATAAATAAAATAAAAATTTTAAAAATGTTAAAGACAGCTAGAGAGAAGGGGCAGGCCACCTACAAAGGGAACCCCATCAGGCTAGCAGTGGACCTTTTAACAGAAACCCTACAAGCCAGAAGAGGATCAGGGCCTGTATTCAGCATTATTGAAGAAAATAGTTTCCAACCAAGAAATGCACAAACAGCGGAAGTAAGCTTCATAAATGGAAGAGAAACGACATTCTTTCCAGACAAACAAGTGCTAAAGGATTTCAATACCGCTAGAATTGTCTTAACAAGAGATCCTGAGGGGAGTACTAAACATGGAAAGGAAAGACCATTGCTTGTCACTACAAAAACATATATAATACATAAACCAGTAATACCATAGAGCAACCACACCAACAAGTCTGCATAATAACCTGCTAAAAACATGATGACAGGAACAAATCTGTATATATCAATACTAACTTTGAATGTAAAGGGGCTTAATGACCCAATTGAAAGGCATAGATTGGCAAGTTGGATAAAAAAGCAAGATCCAATGGTATATGAGACCCATCTCACATGTAGTGACTCCATAGGCTCAAAGTAAAGAGATGGGAAAAAAATCTACCAAGCAAATGGAAAACAGAAAAAAGCAGGGGTTGCTATTCTAATTTCAGACAAAATAAACTTTAAACAAACAAAGATTTTTTAAAAGGTAAAGAAGGTCATTAGTTAATGGTAAAGGACTCAATTCAACAGGAAGACCTAACCATCTTAAATATATATGCAGCTAACACAGGAGAAGCCAGATTCATAAAGCAAGGTCTTAGAGACCTATGAAGATACTTAGGTAACCACAGAATAATAGTGG
This sequence comes from Cacajao melanocephalus, assembly GCA_963573385.1. Classification (NCBI taxonomy): domain Eukaryota; kingdom Metazoa; phylum Chordata; class Mammalia; order Primates; family Pitheciidae; genus Cacajao; species Cacajao melanocephalus. The sequence goes on from CAUYLG010036366.1 coordinate 79,117, forward strand.
GAGACTTCAGCATGCCCATTGACAGTATTAGACAGATAATTGAGACAGAAAACTAGCAAAGATATTCAACACTTGAATTTGACATTTGACCAAATGGACCTAATAGAAATCTAAAGAACACCCAAAAACAACAGAATAGACATTCTTCTTATCTTCAGATAGCACATACTCTAAAATTGATCAAAGAATCAGACATCAAGTAATCCTCAGAAATTTTTTTTTGAAAACTGAAACCATATCAACCATGCTTTCAGACCACAATACAATGAAAATAGAAATCAATACTAAAAAGAAAAATCACTCAAAATCATATAATTACATGGAAATTCAACTGCCTGTTCCTGAATAACTTTTGGGTAAATAATGAAATTAAGGCAGAAATCAAGACATTCTTTAAAATTAATGACAACAAAGATAAGATACAACATACCAGAATTACTGGGACATAGCTAAGGCAGTGGTAAGACGGACATTTATAGCACTAAACTCCCACCAAAAAAGATAGCAAAATCTCAAATTAGCAACCTAAAATCACAATTAGAGGAATTGGAGAAACAAGAGTAAACCAGCCCCAAAGCTAGCAGAAGACAAGAAACAACCAAAAGAAAGCTGAAATGAAGGAAATTGAAATGGAAAAAAACCACACCAAAGATGAACAAATGCAGGATTTTGCATTTTGAGAAAATTAAGATAAACAGAACACTAGCTAGACGAATAAAGAGAAAAGATTCAACTAAACACAATCAGAAATGAAAAATGGTAGATTACCACTGATCCCCCAGAAATACAAAAACCCTCAGAGACTATGACGATCAATGCACACAAGCTAGAAAACCTAGAAGAAATTGATGAATTCCTGGACACATACAACCTTTCAAGACTGAACCAGGAAGAAATAGAATCCCTGAATACCAATAATGAGTTATGATATTGAATCAGTAACAAAAAGCCTTCCAACCAAAAAATAAATAAATAAACCTCTGGACCAGATGGATTTACAGCCAAGTTCTGCCAGCTGTATAAAGAATAGCTAGTACCATTCCTACTGAAACTATTCCAAAAATACTGACAAGAAGGGAGTCCTCCCTTCCTCCCTAACTCACTCTATGAGGCCAGCATCATGCTGATATTAAAACCTGGCAGACACAACCACAAAAAAAAAAAAAAAAAAAAAGACAACTTCAGCTGATATCCTTGAAGAACTTGATGCCAAAACCTTCAACAAAATACTAGCAAACTGAATCCAGCAACACTTGATCATCTTAATAGATGCAGAAAAGGCTTTTGATAAATTTCAACATCTCTTCATGTTAAAAACCCTCAACAAACTAGGCATTGAAGGAACATACTTCAAAATAATAAGAGCCTTCTATGACAGATTTATAGCCAACATCATACTATATGGGCCAAAGCTAGAAGTGTTCCCCTTGAAAACTGGAACAGACAAGGGTGCCCTCTCCCACCACTCCTATTCAACATAGTACTGGAAGTCCTGGACAGAGCAATCAAGCAAGAGAAAGAAATAAAAGACCTCAAAATAGGAAGAGAGGAAGTTAAAGTGTTTCTGTTTGCAGACTATATGATTCTATACCTAGAAAACCCGATAGTCTCTGCCCAAAAGCTCCTTGACTGCATAAACAACTTCAGCAAAGTTTCAGGACAAAATCAATGTACATAAATCAGTAGCATTCCTATACACCAACAACATGGAAGCTGAGAGCCAAATCAAGAATGTAATCCCACTCACAATACTTAGAAAAAGAATAAAATACCAAAGAATACAGCTAACTATGGTGGTGAGGGATCCCTGTAATGAGAATTACAAAACACTGCTGAAAGGAGTCAGATGACGTGAACAAATAGGAAAACATTCCATGCTCATGGATAGGAAGAATCTGTATCTTTAAAATGGATATGGTGCCCAAAGCAATTTATAGATTCAATGCAATTTCTATCAAACTACCAATGACATTATTCACAAAACTAGAAAAGCTATTTTAAAATTCATATGGATGCAAAAAAGAGCCAGATTAGCCGAGGCAATCCTAAGCAAAAAGAACAAATATGGAGGCATCATGCTAACCTACTTCAAACTATACTACAGGACTAAAGTAACCAAAACAGCATGGAACAGTACAGAAACAGACACGCAGCCCAATGGAACAGAATAGAGAGCTGAGAAATAATGCTGCACACATATAACCATCAAAGATTCAACAAAATTGATAAAAACAAGCAATGGGGAAAGGATTCTGTATTCAATAAATGATGCTGGGATAATTGGCTAGCCAAGTGCAGAAGATTGAAACTGGACCCCTTCCGTACACCGTATACAAAAATCAATTCAGGATATACTAACAGCTTAAATGTAAAACCTAAAACTATAAAAACCTTGGAGGATTACCTAGAATATAGGACCTGGCGAAGATTTCATGATGAAGATGCCAAAAGCAATTTCATCAAAAACAAAAATTGACAAATGGGATCTAATTAAACTAAAGAGCTTCTGCACAGCACAAGAAACTATCAACAGAGTAAACAGACAACCTACAGAATAAGACAAAATATTTGCAAACTGTGCATCTGACGAAGGTCTAGTATCCAGAATCTATAAGCAACTTTGCAAAGCAGATTTACAAGAAAACAAACAACCCTGTTAAAAAGTAGGCTAAGGACATGAACAGACACTTTGCAAAAGAAGACATATACATGGACAAGAAACATATGAAAAAATGCTCACCATCACTAATTATTAAAGAAATGCAAATCATAACAATGAGATACCACCTCACAGCAGTCAGAGTGGATATTATTAAAAAATCCAAACGTAACTAATGCCAGTGAGGTTGTAGAGAAAAGGAAACACTGTTGGCAGAAGTGTAAATTAGTTCAGCCATTGTGGAATGCAATGATGCGATTCTTTCAAATAACTTAAAACAGAGGTACCATTGGACCCCGCAATTCCATTACTGCATATATACCCAAAGGATTATAAACCATTCTACCATAAAAACACTTGCAATCATATGTTAATCACAGTACCATTCACAATAGCAAAGACATGAAATTAACCTAAATGCCCATGAAAGTAGACTGGATAAAGAAAATGTGATGCATATATATGATAGAATAACTACGAAGGCATAAAAAAGAACAAGATCATGTCCTTTGCACTTTGCAGGAACATGGATGGAGCTGAAAGCCATTATCCTAAGCGAACTAACACAGGAACAACAACAACAACAAAAAAAACAAAACAAATACCGCATGTTCTCACTTATAAATGGCAGCTAAACATCGAATACATGTGGACGCAAAGAAGGGAACAACAGACACTGGAACCTACTTGAGGGTAGAGGGAGAGAGGAGGGTGAGGACTGAAAAACTGCCTGTCGGTTACTATGCTTATTACCTGGGTGACAAAATAATCTGTTCACCAAACCCTTGCAACACACAATTTACTTATTTGATAAATTTGCACTTGTACCCTTGAACCTAAAATAAAATTTAAAAAAAGATAACTTTATCTCAACTTTTCACCTATGGTCTTAATGTTTTATAGTGCTTTTTTATTTGAGACTCCTGCATTAAATCTTGAACAATTTAATATAAAGCTCTTTTGCTAAATCGTGTGTATCATATGTATGTATCAAATTTTTAGAAAATATAATAAAATTTACAGATTATAACTGTCTATTTTACTTCCTTTAAACAAACGAATGATAGAAAATTCTCTAATCAGAATTCTGTGAGAAGCTCTGTTATTAAAAATCATTTCTCATCATAAGTACACCCCCAAGCTTTTGTTATAATTGCCATTATTTAATCTATATGTCTTCTCTGCCCTTGGTGAAAGAGTTAAATTCATATGCACTTAAAAAAGGATAAGCATATTATCATTGACTGGCAGAAAACAGTTACCGTAATAAAGGCAGAAAACTTGTCAAAATGGACAAAGAGGATGTGCACATGAGTGCTCTCCCTGAAAACAGAGTCTAATTATAAAATCCACTATTTAAGAGCCTGTTTTCTGTTGTCAATTTACATCACTTATTTATTTCTGAAATCCAGAGATATTTACTTATTATTTTTGGAAATGCAACGGTTGTTCTTCATTTGTTGAGGTACAAATAATGTACTCCTCCAGAAAACTGCAGAGTGAATCAGTCATTTTTAGTAAACATTACTTTTATATTGAAACTATAATGTCTTCCAGGTGCCGGGTTAAAATCAAAACTAGCATTATATTAGACTAGACCTAAAATTTCTCCAGGATATCAAAGTAGACTTATTTTTTTCTTACCCCTGCCCAACCCTATCACAGATGATTTTAAACCAGGATTGGATAGTCTCTGAAGAGTAACGTTATTTTTAGAAAACATTACATTTGTATCCATAGGCATAGATGGAAATAGTCTTCACCCAACCATAGTCTTTCTGGGGGCGGTGGCATCATGGTATCAGTCATACCTTCTTTCTGCCGTGCTCCCCACTTCCCTTCATCTTTACTGTCAGCTATTCCACAGGACTCTACTTTTTAAAGTCATGATGACTCATATTTATTAGAAAGTAGACTGTTCACACTGATATCTCAACTGTGTAAGATAAGTGAAATGTTTATAATGACAAATGTGGATAATCCAGAAATCTGTTTACTCATCTTATGGATCTGTTTGAAACCCTTTTATATAATAATGTGGAGAGGTGAGTTTGAATATACAAATTAATAAAGGGAGGCCAAATCAAACGCTTGTTAAAGATGACTCATAAGCCAGTCATACACAGTTATAACACAAGTTATAGACTTAGGGCTAAACATACTATTCCTAACAAACAAATCTTTAATTCACATTATCCCTATAGTGCCTGATACAGAACCTGAGGCACTGTAGTAGATACTTAGTAAAAGGTTCTTGAATTAAGAAATGGATTTAGTTTGATGCAATGTAACATTTGTGAAAAATTTTCTCTATTTTGAACTGTTGAATGACTCCTCAAGCTTTTAAACATTGTATCTGCCTTCCCTCCCTTTTCTGCCAGATGTTAGAAATCTCTCACTTTTTCTTATTGGTAAAGACCTGTCATGGAAGGGTCTTTTCTCATAATTGATCTGTCAGCCTAGACTATTGGGATATTCTATAGTTCTAAGGAACTGTAGAACCAAACGTATTTATTTTATAATTGCAAATTACACCCTTAAAGTTTCTCAGAGATAGGATGACACACCAATGTCTGAAATGTTCCTGATTTTATCAGGATCTTTTAAATCATTTAAATACTAAAATGTGCCCATCCTCAAATTTCTATAAATTTTACTTCTATTTGATTTGTAAATCTTGCCTCCCTTACAGTACCATTTTTCTTCCTTGGTTAAATTAGTCCAGGTAACATAGGCATTCTGGGGAGAGTTGATTTTCACTACCGAATAATAATTTGTGAAATGTGTATTATGTACCTACTTTGTATAAAAAAAAATTGAACTATGAGACCTGGGGAATGGAAAGATTCGAAACACATGGTTGTTCTCTCCCAAAGATGCTGTGCCATTTTGGAGTTTGCTGAGGCTAGTGTCAGAGAATGTGGCAGTCACTAGGTATATCTGTCTTTGGGTCAGTCACTTTGTCTCTCAGTTTTCTTTATTGGCAAACTGGGGAGACCTCCTAGATCATAGAGTTACTGTGTGGATAGAATTTTTTTAATATAGAAATTTTAGCAAATAATCAAATACCACATAAAGATACTAAAGATCTCAGAAAAGCTTACAAAAGGAGAAAGGAACTGTACCAATTAAATGTTTTAGTAGTAAAAGCACCATAGAGCTGTATTATAACAGCAACTATTTACTGGGCATATATTATATGCCAGGCACTTTTCATTTTAAACTCAGATAATTTTCCCAATAAATGTATGAAGTTGCAACTGTTATCTCCATTTTGCAGACTAGGATGCAGAGATTAAAGAAATTTAACTTGACCAAGATGTTCCAGGTGTAGAGTATTAGGGATCCACACCTAGGTAATCTAGTTTCTCTGTTGTTCTGCTCAAGGTGATGAAATTTTGGAAACTGAGTTTGCTGTTTACTTCTGGCTGTAATCCGGAAAAATCGTCTTTAAAATGCAGCCTTGGAAAATGCATAGAATTCTAACCAGTGCAGATGGAATTCGAAGAAGATCCTTCCTGACCCAGGGAACTGTGTGAAGGAAGGGTCAGGAGTGGGAATGTACTGGGCAGGATTTGGAATGACTTTTGCAGGGGTCTGGAGAGAAGTGAAGAGACAATTCATTATAGGTTCTGATAGTTGGGTTAGATCAGATTGTGGAGTCTTAAATGTCACTATATGGAGTTTGTGTTTGATTAAGTGGGCAATGGGGTCCTATAACCTGTACTGTGTGTCACTTGCAATGACAGAACCAACTTAGAAGCCAGGCACAACCTAAGATCTGATTCTGGGAAAGCTGAGTGAGCCTACCCACCTGAATGCAGCCAGAAAAGCTCTGAGCAAAGGAACTGGGGGTCAGGTGTCTGGAAGGGAGTCACTAAGTAAGAGTTATTGTAAGACCCTAGCTTAAGATAGGCCCTAAATTCAGAAATGTCAAAAATTTTAAGCAAAGGAAACTTCTGAACCCAAACAGCAATTTTGTTTGGTTGCAGCCTGTTTGAAGGACCAGTTTGCTCTCACTCATGGCTAGGGGGACGGAGGGGCTTTCTCAGGGTTTACAAACAGGGCTTACATAGAAAAGAAGGTAAGTAATAGAGTTGTGTTTGTGGAAAAAAATAATTACCAAAGGGTTGAGATGGATAGAAGAGACTGAAGGTAGAAGGAGCAGTTTAAATGAAACCTAGTGGAGTTTTTTGTCAACTTAATTATTTCATTGTGGGAGGTGGAGAAGATCTAGTGACTCTAATTTTCACTGACTCACTGTTCCTCTTTTTTTTTATTGCTCATTTTTCTGGGAAAATGTCTCTTGCAATGTGAATTTTTTTAACTTTTAAAAATATGATTGTGGTGGATTGTTACTTATATTTCTGCCTCTTGAGTCTTCCTCCTGAGGATATGGGATGTTTATGACTTTAAGTTGAATATACATGGCAACTTAGTAACAACATTGAGTATGGCATCACTACATGTCCCCGGCACACATATTGGTCAGATTAAAATGCTGTGTCTTTCCCAGACTCAGGAGTATATATTCTTAGTTCCATTCTATGTCTAATTTCATCAGTCTCCCTTATACACTATTGACAACTGACAAACTCTCCACAGCCATACACTCCCAGTTCTCATAAGAATGAAACTCCAGTAACTGAGAAAGTTGCAACATTGATGAACATAAAGCAATGAAAAGTCAAAGTTTCTGAGTTCTAGTTCTAGTGCTACTGCTAGATAGTTGTATGACCTTGGTTAAAAATATTGGAGACATATTTGCCTTCAACTTGCAGAAAAATGCCAGAGAAAGCATTGGTAATACTTTTTTTTTTTTTTTTTGGGTCAGCGAGAACACACACAATAGTAATCATATCTCTTGTTGCCAGCTTGTACTTTGACAAAGGTAACCATTCTGCTCTAATAATCTCCTTTCCCATAACATTTGTAGGCCACAACTCAGGATTCAGAATGTCATTTTGGCTTAATTGAACTTATTTGCTTGTCTGGATTTTGCCTTATTCTGTAATTCCACTGGGGAAAACTGGAAATGAGAAACATGAGAATAAGGAAGAGAGAGGTCAAAGAGGTCCATAACAACTTGTGGTAAATAATTTTTGGTCTCAGTTTCCACATCAATAAAATAAAACATTTGAAGGTGATTACTAAACCACTTAAAGTGTAAAGACTCTGTATTGTAAGTCTTCTAAAGCTCTATATTCGAATGTAACCAAAGCGTAGAAGTAGTGGATTACAATAGAAAGAGTCCAGTCTCAACCACAGACTCTTAGGTGAAATGGAAAACTGTTTTTTGTCATTAAAATTAGGAAGTTGTTTCCACTCATTATTCAAACAAAACACCTAACATTAAAAATTATTTATTATTAATACAATTATGGAAACAGATTTATTAAAAATGTGCTAGTAATGAAATTACCCTGCTCCTTGGAAACTTTACCAAGTATTATTATCAGCTTCTCAGCTGTTTAGTATACCTATCCATGCAGATCTTCATTCATCCAGGATAAGTTAGTTCTTATGTTGCCAGGGTAGTCTCTGAAGACAAGATAATTTTTCAGAGTTTTGCCCTTATTTGAGAGCATCACACACAACCATAATAAAAAACAAACAAATGTGCATTTCAGAAAAATAATCTTCAAAGTTATTTTTCCTAGCAGCAAAATTCCCATCCATATATATGCTTTTCTGGGAAATATAATAGAGACAAACTACTAGGTATGTGATATACTCATCATCAGAGACAGTCAGATGGCAAATGCAGACTGCAGCTCAGAGAAAGGAACACAGCCCAAATCAATATCACCTATAATGGAACTCCCACGCCAAAACCCAGGACATAGGCATCTAGAGAATCAAATGCTTTTCCATAATGGAGAGTGATTTCAGCAACTGAACATTCATTGAAAGAAAATGGATTTCTTAAATGATAACAGAGGTGGAGGGGGAAAGGAAGAGGGGTTAAAACAACAAAACCCAGACGAAAATACATGGAACTGCTATTTTCCCACATGAAAATTAAACAGAATACTTGATTTCATTTCATCTGTGACTTAGCTATTAGGAAGCTATAGGAAACTTACGTATTATCTTCATTACTGATATTTATTAAACACAATGGGTGCAAAACATTGGCAAGTTTCAGAGAAACAATAAAGTATAAGACATATATCCTTTTATGCTCTATTTTTTCTTACGAATTATATCCTATAGTATTGTTCTTATATATACACATATATACATATATAAACACATTACACTCACATATATACACATAATTGTATGTATGCAATGTATGTGTAGGAAAATATCAGGAATAAATATTTCAAAATATCAGTAATATTAAAATAGAGGTGATATTTTCTTTTACCTTTCAGTGTTTTCCAAAAGCTTTCAGAGGTCCACACTATTGTTTGAAAAAAAGAGCTATTTAAACATTAAATAAATAATAAAGGTATAGTTCACTTCAGATACTACTTAATATGTTAATTATCTATTCATGTTACATAATGATAGAAATTATTGAATGCCTAGCAGGGGTTCCAAGGGGCTGAAAATAATATACTAGTTGATTTCCAGACATCACATCTCATAGCCATAGTTACAATGTTTTTTAGACATCTACTCTGTGCTAAGCACTTTTCTTGTTGCTAGAAACGGTGAAAAAATACACAGAATTCTTTGCCATCAGAAGGTTTACCTTCTAGTGGGGAGAGTTAGATAATGATATAGAAACCACCAGTAAATATGCAGTACATCAGATGACAATAAATGTATAGATAAAATAAATCAATGAAGTGGCATAGAGTGCCAAAGCAGAGTTTAGGGCTGAATTTTAAAGTAGGTTGATTAGGGAGCATCTTCCTGAGAGGGTAATATTTTACTAAATACCTGAACAAGGTCAGGGAACCAGCCAGCAGATAGCTGAGGGAAGAGCAATCCATGAGAAAGGAAAGTAAGTACAAAGATGACATGGCAAAAGCTCGCTTAATGTGTTTGGGGTATATAAGGGATACACATGGAGATTGAAAAAAGGCAAGAGTAGGGATAGTAAGAGATGCTATAGTGATTTTAGTAAGAAATAAAGAATTTGACTATTACTCTGAGTTTCAAATTAAAAAAAAAAAAAGCCATTGGTGGGTTTTTACCAAAGGAGTGACATGATCTGAATTTTTCTCTTACTTTTTTTTTTAACAGAGGGGAAAAAGAAAAAGACCAGTTAAAAGGCTATTGTAGCTCCGGGGTGAAAAGATGATGATCGTTTGGACCAGTATGAAAGTGGAAATTATGAGGTGTGATCAGATGCTAACTGTATTTTGATGTAATAATAAATAGGATTTGCTGAAAGATTGGATACTGTGGTGTAAGGCAAAGAGAGAATTCACTAATTTCCTCAATATTTTTGACCTGAACAATGGAAAGGACGTAGTTACAATTTCCTAAGGAGGGTTAAACTATGGAGGAGCTTTAGCTTGAGGCCAGTTTTAGACATACTGATTTGGAAACACCCATTTAGTGTCCAGGTGGAGTCACTGAGTAGACAGTTGGATAGTCAGGTCTGGAATTCAGAAGAAAGTTTTAGGCTAGAGGGATATATACCACAGTAATCAGTCAAAGTTGGTGTTTAAGTCTATGGACCTAGATAAGATCTCTGGCAGAGTCAGTGCTTATACAGTAGAAATGAAGGTCAAGCGCTAATCCTTGGAGCACCACAATACATAGGGTCATGGAATTGAGATAAAAGCAGGCTAATATGAAATGAAAGGGGAGGAGGAACTAAAACTAGGAAAGTCGATGTCTTGAATATTATTTTTAGTCTAGGTTAAAAAAAAGCCCCAAATGATCATAAATCTTTCAGAAATATTCTTTCTCATAGGAAAACAGAAAAATAACTCAAGTCCTTTTGTAAATACTATTGTTGATGTTATTTCTCCTACTGTTTTACACTTTCCTTTTTCACATACATAATTTCCTCTTACTGCTCCAGAAATAATAAAGATAAGATCTACCAGGAAATGACAAATGGGAATTGTTTTGTACCTCGTAAGTATTACACGAAAAAAAATTAAAATATGGCTACAAATTCTTTTGAACTTGTTTGTTTTGTGTTCCAATATGTCAAGGAATAGATGTCAACATGTAATACTAAGGTCTTGGGAGTCCTGGCTTTGAGTCTATTAATATTTCTATTATTTTTTATTTTGTGTTAATTCTTGGGAGATGCAAGATTGTGTGATATATAAAATGTCTGATAATGCAGAGATGTCTATCTGGGATTAATAAGGGGTCAGATTGGGGGAAGGGTTGAAATTATTAACATAGGATGGCATGGGCATCCTTTATTTAAATAAAATGTCAGGGTGTTTCATGGAAACCCAGAGGAACAATATGTACATATTGAGGTGTGGTGTGAAGAAGTGAGAACATCATGATACTTAGCCGGAAATGCAGTTGCATGCAGTAGAGATGTTTTGATAGAACAGAAAAGGATAGAAAGCAAAAGTGTTTATCCCCAAAGAACGGGCTTAGTTGTTTCTGAGCCAGTCATCAGAAATCACTCTAATAAGTTAAAGGCTGGTCTGTGATAAAAGGCAAAAGGAAAACCACCTACCTAAGCAGTCTGGAGGCAGAATTTAGAGCTATGCATTTATCCTCTTAATTATATTAAACAATTATTAAAGTTGATTTGTATTTTAACTTAATATTTATATATATATGAATACAGTAATATTAAACATATCTTTCTCATTTTAGTAAGTAATTTTGCCTTTATGCATACACTTCAAACGTATAAATATATGAGACTCTAGTTGTGCTTTAAGAAAGGCTAGGTTGGTTTGCAGATGAATTCAGCCAGGTGGCCACAACTTGGCTTGGACAGGGTAGATTCTGAGAGAGACTCTGCTGCTATCTCAGTGTGAATGTTGGGCCAACCTCTGCACTTTAAACTCAACAAGGGAGTGTTTTCCTGTATATTATCTGGTTATCAAAACTAAGATTCCCCTAAACAGAACTCATTATAATTCGTAACAGACAAAACCTTTTTCCCATCTGGTGACACTCATGTAATTTCAGAAATTCTGCTGTATTATTAAATGCAGGGGCAGTGTTTACAAAAACACAGTCTCATACAGTGAGACAAGAATTTAATCTTTTTTTTTCCATAATAGTGAATTTAAAAGTGGAAAAAAAAAACAGTGGATGAATCATATATTAACTTATGTAATACCTAAGAATTACTGAGATTTTCTTCACCAAATCATCTACTCTACTGGTAGGTTGTTCAGCAGAACTGTAGACTCATTTAGTATCACATACATATTCTCTGCAATATCAGTGTCTGTGATAGTGGTTTTATATTTATAGAGCATGGCTTTTATATGCTTGATACTGTGGATTCTGAAATAAGGGAAGGAATATTAACATATTGAAGTGGCTGGCCAAACATACTGTACTGTATGCTATATCCACAGCCACAGTAGGATTATAATCATTTTATTCACGAAGAAGTCACTAGTAATGGAAATAAAATGTTATTTAGCCTATAATCTCTAGTTTAGAAATTGTCACCATCTAGCTTTAAAAGACATTTTATAAAATTAACTTTACTAGAGTATATGAACCTCAGTACCTGGGAATGTGAATCATTAGGTCAAAGTAGGAAAGACAGGGGGAGTGACTGATTTAGCTATGAGTTCTTTTTGGAACTTGTTGAAATTATGAGGACAAAAGAACATCCAGGGAGCAATACCCAGCAGGAAGTTGTTTTAAAGTGTGCTAATAATTCACAAGTAAGCTTAGGAGTTGAGAAGGAGATTTGGGGCTACTAACTGTATTTGTCAGCTTGGGCTGCCGTAACAAAATACCACAGATTAAATGGCTTAAATAACAGCAAAATTATTGTCTCACGGTACTGGAGGTCGGAAGTCACAGATCAGGGTGCAGCATGGTTGCTTTCTGGTGAGGGCTCTCTTCTTGGATTATAGACAGCCATCTTCTTGCTGTGTGCTCATATGGGCTTTCCTTGGTGCATGCATATGGGGAGGGGGTGGCAGTATGAGAGCAAAAGAGTGCTCTTTGGTGTCTACTTATAAGGATACCAGTCCTATCGGATCAGGGCTCTTTACCCTTACTATCTCATTTAAGCTCAATTAGATTCTTATAGTCCCTATCTCCAAATATAGTCACATTGGGGATTAGGGCTTCAACATATGAAATTTGGAAGGAACTTAATTCTGTCCATAATTGTCAGCAAAGCCAAGGAATAATTAGAATTACTGATGCTTTGCATATAAAAAAAAATTAGAGCCAAAGGAAAAGTCTGATAGTAAAGAATGATGAAGACTAAGGGAAATCATTGACTCTGGATAGTAAAGTGCCATCATGAGAGAACCACTCTGGAATGGTGGGGGAAAAAACCTCCAAAAAACCTGTTTTTCCATTAAAAAGAGACACACACACACACACACACACACACACACAGAGAGAGAGAGAGAGAGAGAGAGAGAGAGGGAGAGAGAATGAGAATACTGGCAAAACCCATCAACATAAACTTTCTTAGAATTCTAGAAATAACTCAAAAAGCTGCAACAATCCAGAGTATTTATTTGAGAAAAATCATTGAATTTCAATAAGAGGAAGGAACTTTGTGGCAGTTTTGCTTTCTCTATGTTTATCCGCCTCTCCCTAACCAGTCAGTAGCTTTCTGAATGCAGTAACTATGATAATCAGCAGACTATTAACCATTAGTGGGTGACAACAGATTTGGCGCCCCTCAAAAAACTCCATCCTCACTGATTTGTCACTATTTGACCTGTGTGGCAGAGCCCCAGAAAAGTCCCATTCGCAAGTTCTATCTTTTTTGACCTCACGTAGAGCTCACTCAATGAGGAAAGGCCTATCATTTAGGAGTTTGTTGAAAGAAAAAAACAAGAAACAAAAAAACCTCAGCTGCGGTTGTGAACGTTGCTGCTGTCTGAAGTAGTGATACCAGTTGGGCCAAACAATAGACTGACACTGGACTGAGCAATAGACTGAGCCCAGGAGTTTGAGTTTAGTCAGGGCAACTTAAAAGGAAAATTTAAGGAATGAGAAGAACATAGGAGATATGAAAATCTCTTCCATATTCCCAGAGATCTAGAAGGCCGCAGGCGTGTGTGCCCTGGCCACATTCAAGGTTGTGTGCACGCCCAGAAAGGAATTCAGAAGACCTTAATTTAACTCACCCCTGACTGACCTCGAGGCTTTGCATGAACAAGAAGTGAAGTTTAAAACAACATTTAAATGCTAGAATTTTGAAAAAAAAAAAATCTCCAATACACATAGAGAGCTCCTATTCAAAAGCTAAGAAACTTACTGGTTCAATGCATTTAAGAAATCTCTGTGTAATCATTTACTGCTCATATGCCAACTAAGCAGAGACTTCGATGGATGCAGGTAACAAGGTATACACTTTTGGAATTAGACCTGCAGAGTCATTAAGCAAATGGCAGCAACAACAAATTATGGGGATGGGGGAAACTAGTTCTTAAGTTATCCCACTTTCAACCAAACAACAACAAAGATACAATTAAACAGGAAAGTATAGCTCATTCAGAGGTTAAAATAAGTCAAAACAAACTATTCTTGAGGAAGTTCAGATGATGGGTTCACTTGAGAAAGACTTCAAGTTAGTTATTTTAAATATGTTCACCAAACGAAAGGAAACTATGTAATAAACTAAATGAGAAGGTTCTAGACAGAAACCTGAGGCCACATGACAAAATAAAGAATGCAGATAAAAGTTACTATGCACATGCATATAAAAAGAGTACAAATATATTTTAGTTTGTAACTTATTTCTTTTATCTGATTTAAAAGGCAACAGCATAGTTTTAAAAGTTGGGTTGGATTTATCATATGAAAGTATGTAATTTGTGTGTCAATAATAGCACAAAGCAGGGGAGGGGTGAACATAGTTATATTGGATCAAAGTTTTAGCATTGAGATTAAGTTGTCATTAATCTTAACTAGATGGCTTTAAGGTGTTAATTACATACCTCAAGGCAACCACTAATAAAATTATTCAAAAAATAAAGAACGTTAAGGAAATTAAAATGTTATACCAGATAGTAACTATTTAAGATGATATAAGGGAGTAATGAAAGAATAAAGGAATAAAATGACATAAGACAGATATAACAAATAGCCAAATAGCAGTGGTAACTCTTAGCTTATAAAGTAATTACATTAAGTACAAGTTGATTAAAAATTCCAATTAAAACTAAAAATCAAGAAAGTAACAAAGAAACTTAGAAAATACTATAAGATTAATGAAATGAAGGTACAACATACCAGAACTTTTTGAATGCTGCTAAAACAGTACTTATAAAAAGCATATAGCTACAAATGCCTATAATAAGAAAGAGAAAATTTCTCAAACGATAACCTAACATTTCACCATAAGAAATTAGAAAAACAAGTCTAGAATAAACCTAACCTAAAGAAAGCAGAAGGAAAAAAAAAAGATTAGAATGAAAATAAATGAAATAAAGAATAGGAAAAAACAAAATCAAAAATTGGTTCTTTGAAAAGACAGACAAGATTGACAAATCTTTATCTCAACTAATTAAAAAAAGAGACCTAAATTACTAAACTGAAAAATGGAAAAAGAGGCATCACTATAGCCTCATAGAGATGAAAATGATTATAAGCGAGTATTATTATGTTAGGTGTCTTTGGCTGCTGTAGGAAATTACTACAAATTTGGAGGCTGAAAATACCAACCAGGTGCAGTGGCTTGTGCTTGAAATCCCAGCACTTTGGGAGACTGAGGAGAGAGGATCACTTGAGCCCAGGACTTTGAGATTAGTCAGGGCAATATAGGGAGACTTAAACTCTACAAAAAATATAAAAATTTAGCTGGGCCTGTTGGCACATGCCTGTGGTCCCAGTTACTTGGGAGGCTGAGGGTGGAGGATTGTTTGAGCCCAGAAAGTTGAGGCTGCATTGAGCTGTGATTATGCCACTGCACTGCAGACTGGGTTACAGAGAAAGACCTGTCTTACAAAAAAAAAGTTCAAACCTATAAAAAATAAAAACAACACAAATTTATGTTCTTAGAGTTTTTTAGTTCAGAAGTCTAAAATGAGACCTACTGCATTAAAATCAAGGTATCATCCAGGCTGCATTTCTCTCTTAGGCTCTAGAGTGTATCAGTTTCTTTGCTCTTTCCAGCTTCTAGAAGGGTCCATATTCCATTGCTTGTGACCCTCTTCCTCCATATTCAAAGCCAGCAACAGCTGGTGGAGTTCACACATGACATTAGACTAACCTCTTTTTCTGTCTTTGTCTTCCACATTTAAGGACTCTTCTGATTATAAGGGGCCAACTGGGATAGTAAAAGATACTCTATTTTAAGCTCAGCTGATTAGCAGCCTTTATGGAGTTCTCACATCTCCGTAAGGACCCTCCATAGTCCAGGATGCTGTCTCTCTCTTTGAAGGTAAGCTGATTAGCAAACTTAATTTCATCTGCTTTAATTCTCTTTTGACATAAAGTAAGATATTTACAAATTGCACAAATCAGGATACTGATATCTTTGGGAGATCATTCTACCTACCCAAACCATGAATACTATATGCCAACAAATTAGATTACTTAGGTGAAATAGAAAAATCCCTAGAAAGACACAAACTACTGAGACTGACTCAAGAAGAAATAGAAAAAGTCTGAATAGGTGTATAAGTCAACCATTTTTTTTTACTTGTAAATTCTTTAATTTCTTACAGGGAACAACTCAAGCATATATTGCTTCACTGATGAATTCTACCAAACTTTTAAATAAGAACCAATAATATCTGTTTACAAATTATCCTGTCTTTCCTGAAAAAAAGAGTTGGGAATACTTTCCAACTCATTTTTTGAAGTTAACACTACCATAATACCAAAGATATACCAATAAATGTAAAGGCCAGTATCCCTTATGACTATACATAAAAAATCATCAACAAAATGATAGTAAGTCCGATCTAGCAACAAACACAAAACAGCATGACCAAGTGGGATTTATCAGTGTTCAAGATTGATTCAACCTCCTAAAAATCAATGATGAAATCACATGGTGATTTTAATAAATATAGAAGAGCATTTGATAAATTCCAGTAAATTCTAGCAATCTAGAATTAGAAGTAAGCTCCCTCAACCTTACAAAAAACATCAAAAAAAAAAATCAAAACAAAAAAATCTCCACAGTTAATATTATATTTAGTTATCAAAGACTTATACTTTGATCCCCTGTGATCAGGCAGAAGACAAGACTGTCTGCTTTCACCATTTTTATTCAACTTTATAGTAGAGATTGTAGATAAGAAATACAATTCAGCTATATTGGAAAAAAAGTAAAAACTATCTTTATTTGCAGACAAATTGATTTTGTTTATGGAAAATCCAAAGGAATCCTTAAAAAAAATTAGGACTAATAAGTTTAGTAAGATTTCAGGATATAAAATTACTTTACAAAAATCAGTTATATCTCTGCACACTACCAATGAAAAAGCCAAAAATGAATTTAAGAAAATATTTCTACATATAGCATAAAATAAAATACTTATTAATAAACTTAAAAGAAGTGCAAAATCTGTACACTCAGAACAACAAAATATTTGAAAGTAGTTCAAAGCTTAAATACACAGAAAGACGTTCCATATTCATAGATGAGAAGACTTATTTTTGTTAAGAGGGTAGTATTCTCCAAATCGATCTACAAGTTTAATGCAATCTCTTTCAAAATCTCAGGATCTTCTTTTTGCAGAAAAAGACAAGCTGATTCTAAAATTCATGTGGAAATACAAGTGATTCAGAGTTGTCAAAACAATATCAAAAAATATAAAGTTGGGGGACTCACTTTTTTTGTTTTTTAAACTTAACGACTAAGCTACATTAATTACTATATGTTACTGGAATAAGAATAGGCTTATAGATAGTGAAATAGTATTGAGAGTTCAGAAATTAACCCCTACCTTTATGGTAAATTAATTTTGAGCAAAGATTCCAAGACAATTTAATAGGGAAAACAGTAGACTTTTCAAGAAATGATGCTGGAACATTCAAATGTCCATATGCAAAAATTGACCCTTACTTCATACCACATTAAAAAGACTATCTCAATGGATCATAGGCTTAAATTTAAGAGTTAAAGTCATAAAACTCTTAACAAAGAAGTAAATCTTCCTATTTCTTGTATGTGATGCAAATAGCACAAACAGTAATAGAACAACTAGATACATTTAAATATATATTAAATATAAACACTTTTGTGCTAAAAAGGATACCATTAAAAAAATTAAAAATGAGGAGGGCACGGTGGCTCATGCTTATAATCCTGGCACTTTGGGAGGCCGAGGTGGCAGGATCATTTGGGATCAGGAGTTCAAGATCAGCCTGGTCAACTTGGTGAAACCCTGTCTCTGCCATACATACAAAAATTGTCTGGGCATGATGGCACACACCTGTAGTCCCAACTACGCAAGAGGCTGAGGCACGAGAACCACTTGAACTGGGGAAGCAGAGGTTGCAGTGGGCTGAGGTTGCAGCGCTGAACTCCAGCCTGGGTGACAGAATGAGACCTTGTCTCAAAATAAAACAAAACAAACAAACAAAAAACAAATTAACTTGCTTATTTGAAACTAAAGACATTGTTATTTAAGGAAATGAGGACATATTTTTGGCACTATATTATTATCCCATTTTGAAATCTCCTCTTGAATTGTAATCCCCACTGTGAAGGGAGGTATCAGGTGGAGATACTTGAATTATGGGGGTGGTTTGCCCTTAGCTGTTCTCCTGATAGTGAGCGAGTTCTCGCAAGATCTGTTGGTTTTGTAAGGCGCTCTTCCGCCTTGCCTCAGCACTTCTACTTCCTGCCATTTGTAAAGAAGGCGTCTTGCTTCCCCTTTACCTTCTGCCATGATTGTAGGTTTCCAGAGACCTCCCAAGCCATGCTAAACTGTAAGTCAATTAAACCTCTTTTCTTTATAAATTACCTTGTCTAAAGCAGTTCTTTAGAGCAGCATGAGAACAGACTATTTCAATTTATATAACATGACCTTTATTTAGAAAGTAAATATGATTAATAGAATATAAATTATTTTGTATTACTGCTATCATTATGAATATGTAATGTAACTTTAGAAAATGTATACTGCTATTAGTTTGTATTCTATATATCTGGAATGAGAATTAAGCAGAATTTTCTAAAAATATAAACATTCTTTTAAACCTTGGAGCTTTAGAGCTATTGACATCACTCACACATATAACATAAGTAAAGCAAGTGAATGTTTTGTTTCTTTTTAAGTCCAGTTCATTTGCTTTGATTATACTTGCTCTATGGCAAAAATTTTTGAACTTGGAACTAAGGATGTGATTTGTAACCAAGAATTGGAAAAAAGATTATTGCTCCATCTAATTATTTCACCAGTTTTTAAACCATTATTTTTAGTAAATATGTAAATATATTTTGATTCTGCCATACATCAGATATTATGAAATACAAGGCTACACTGTCACTCTTGGACATGAGTTTTCATCTATAAAGCATTAAGTTAATGTGTTTTCTCATTTTAAAACACAGAATGATTACAAATTTGTATTAATGGGCAATAATGGCCACAATATGTAACCTCAGTGTGGTTGGAACATCCTTTCCTTAGAGCTAAGTATTTTAGATTAAACATATTTAGTGATAACAGCCCTAAACTGAGGGATACAATTTTTATCAGTTTACAAATGCTCAACTGATGCTTTACAGAATTTGCAGTTACATAATTTAACTAACTTGTTCATAGTCATACCAAGAGTAAGTACAAAGTCAGATTTTAAATCCAAGACTTCTTACTTGAGAATATCTGTGTTTAACTTATTTTAGGCTTTGAAAGAATTTTATAAAGCAGTAAGCAACTTTTATGTCTTTACCTGGATAAACCTGGGAATGTCAAGCAGCTGTGAAAAATGCCATCTCTCTCTCAGCTGCAGCCAGTTTCTCCAACTGTCACCCTTATTTGGCATGACTGATTCCCAACTCCTATCCTCCCCACTTTGTATTCTGTTCAGACCAAACCCTGGATGGAAACACATAAAACCAAGTAAAGAAAAACAGGAAGATGAGGAAGTTGGAGAAATCACATTCTTAAAATCTCCCCCTTCAGGTTTTGATTCTGTTGAGATGCAAGGATGAAAAACCAAGGGGCTGGTGTTCAAAGGTTTCACATTCTGTAATGCACGCATGTGGCAACTGATGACTGCAATTCCACCTGTTACCTTCTGCCTTTTATTGTTGCCCTGGCTCTCTTCTGTATATACTGGATGCATTCTTTCTTTCATGTATAGCAGAATCTTAATCTTCTTTTGCCTTCATTGTCTTATCAATAAAGAAAAAAAATTAAGTTAGAACTAAAATAGAGCTGTTTTAGTCTAGATTTCCTTTCATTAAGTTGTGTGAGACACCCTCATTAAAAACTGAATGGACCTAAATAACATGCTTGAGGAAAGTATACGTTGGGGATAATTTTTTTTAAATAATCTGTTTTATTCCTTAGTGAATCACAGAGGATAAATAAACTTGGTTAAAATAAGTTAATGACAACTTTAACATTAATTCATTTAATTTACTGTGTGCCCAAAATGAACTAGGTACTCTTCTGGGCATCAAGCTCTAAAGTGAACAGGATTCAACTTCCTGACTTTCTGGAGATCCACTGAAGGAAAGAAAGGGAATAACTCAGGAATTAGAGAGACCAAGAAACATTCTCAAAGTTTAAAATTAATATGAAATCCTAGACACTCAGCTGCCATTTCTGGAGCTCCCATAACTTTGATGGCCAGATTCCTGGTCAAAACCAATGGGGTTTTCCTGTGTGGCTTATTTTGGAGCCTTTCCATTTCTAATGTTCTTTGGATAGAGTTGGTGGCAAAGCGGAACTTCTACGTTTGTATGGAATTAGTTCCTGATGGTCCAAATACAGTCCGTGAATTTGTTTTCCGATAGAAATATGATGGTTCTCGTCATATTCAATATTTAATAAATATTGAGGCTGCTTCAATAATGCCATGATGAGTAGATTCTGTGGGTAAACGTGTGTGTGAGTGAATATTACACAAAGTCAGTCCCCATTATTAGTTTATTAGTAACTGTGTCTTTTAATCTTTCTCCAGAGCAAACACCTGATCCCCCTAGGTGTTTTCCAGCGGGACTCCTTTCTTCCTAGCATACCCAGTTACATGCTGCTCTCACACTGTATCATATTAGTCTCCATTTCCTATCTTTACTAGATTATCATGCCTTTTAAGCTATGTCATTCTGTGTAAATCATGTTTTCCAAGTTCATGTTAAAATGAAGCTTCTATATAAAGTATTTTTATCCCCTATCTTTAACTTTTCTTCTGAATTATCATAAAATTATGTTTGTATTTATTTTAGTATACGAATATACCATTTGGCCTAATAGTTTTGTTTTTCTCCTAAATACGGTACTTTCTTCTCCATTCCACCATTAAACCAGTCATTGAAAAGGCAGGATTTCTGCCTAAAGCATCTAAATATCTCCCAAAAGTGCTTAGCACAGCACTGCATACTGAAACGAACAATTAAAATACAGCCTGTTCATAAAGTGGTCTACATTAATTCCAGATAGGCATCTCAATAAACACATTTTTAAATTGATCAGATGCACTTGATGGGCATTGCTTTCAAGCCCCCACACTATCTCCTTCTTTATTTCTTTTTGTAGCCCACTGCTGTACATGAGAATGCTGCTGGTTTTTATTCTTATTATCATTATTAAATACTCAGTGTTAGAATCCAAGAAGCTTCCTTTTCCCTTTGACCATGACAAAGTTCTTAAATGTCATTGATTGAAACCACAGAGCTGAAATGTGTTTTAGGGAAAAAAGCTTGCTTTGTTGGCAGAAAGTCACCTCCGTAAATAATACATTATAAGTAGAACCCTGCATCGTTTTCCTTTGCTTTTGGTTTGTGCAGACCTTTAATCTGTAGCTTTCATTCTTCTTTACAATGTATATCAAATCATGAACGTATTCCTTTTTGAAAAATAAAGTGTATTCTTCACCTCTCACATGATCCCTGCCCTCTTTCTAATCTTTTCTGATCTGTAGAAACATTAGATATTTTCACACCAAATATTGACTCTCTCTGACCACAAAATGGAGATTTCCTCTTTCATAAAAGTATGTGTTGATGGATTTTATGGTGTGCAATTTAAGCTGCTTCTCAACCATTAAATATGGACACTCAAATGCATTTAGGGTTTAGCCATCAGCTTTTAGTGGCATCAGCCTTCCTACTTTGTTCTCTTTTGATTCAGAAATATTAAACACAGCCAACAGTGACTTAGAATTAATTCCTGGATATTAAACTCATTTGTCACAGAACCTGACAGATTTTGACAATACCAATAGAAGGCCAGGATTTTTCATTTAAATATTGAACTTGGTGTTGCATAGCTGAATAATGAAAATGATTCTTTTTTCTTAATCGATTAAAATCAATTTTAGTTGGCACAGAATTTAGATAATAATGTTATACTCACTTCTCTTAGTATCATTCTGTTAGTAAATTAGATGAAATTTAGGAAAGGTTGTTTTACTTTTAACAATAAATGCATTCTGAAACTGCAGCATCCTTGGTGATCTAAAGTGGTTCTGGGAATAAGCTATTTCATATTGGCCCTATATTATGGTATCTATGAGTTTTAGCCTATTAGACAGTCTTCTTTGTATTATCTAGTACAGACTGGATGGGAGAACTTGCATGATTGACTTTGCCAATTAGCCTCACCTCTGGTGGGAAGACAGCGTCCTCTCAGCCCAGTACTTCCTAGATCATTAACCAGTTGACCTGGTATTCGGTATACTCCTTCAGACCCATCAGTGACTATCTCCTGTACAAAAAAATGAACCAACAGCATTAACAACAAAGCAAACACACAATAAAAACAAACAGCATAGCAGTATCTTACAAGCAAGCATCTTAGCTGGAGGGGGTATATCAGGCTTGGCAAACACATGATTGACATATTCCATCCACCCATTCATTCAGAATTGGATTTGAAGAGGCAATGACTACCTCACATTGAGCTTTCCTGGCAATTAAAAACTATATGCAATTTAGGAAGCATATATTTTATTATAGCTGTTAGCCCATGACTATAAGATTTAAATATGAAAATTATACAGTTTACCTTAGGAAAGCAAATTCGTAAAGTAGACTTTAATCTGCTAATTGTTTTTTAAAAGTAAAAGGAGCTTACACACGTAATCTTGTGACTGGCTAGGCCTGAATACAATTTGACTTTTAATAACTGTTATTTTCTCACTGGTGATATTAATTCTAGCATTTAGTCCCTGACATACTTCCTATAGTCTTTATATTTCAAATGTGTGGATGTTATCTTTAATTCTTTTGACTATACTTAGTATTAGAACTTTATAAGACCCATTCTCAAAGCTTTGAGATATGCCTGAGGAGGACCAAAGAAGCTTGGCTAAATGTTTCCTGGTAAATATAATGGAAAGACACTGGATTCATCAAAGTTAATCAGGTTTTTTACCACACACTTCCTCCAAGCCTTTCTATATTACATATTTTGGGACTCTGGACTCTCACAGAGAGGGTTAAGAAACCAACACCTACACTTTTTGATACTTAGAGAGCTCACTTGACTAACGCTCTGTAGTATTCACGTTGCCAAATGATATTTTATTGCTTAATCTCTTAGATAGCATCTTTCAAAACACCTCCCTTGATGATTTATAGGTTTTTATGCAGTCTGGTGACTAGATTAGATGATTTGTGACTGTAACTGTAGCAGGGTGCATGAGTGCGCACAAGATATTTTTGAATTATCTGAGTAAATTCATTTGAAGTGGCAAGAACAAGGGTCATTAACTTATTAACCATCGGGAGAAACTAGAAAATTGATGGTGTCACCTGCTCAGAAGTTACATTTAGTTCATTGCTTTAGATCATGCCTATGTCCTAAACTTTTTTATATTGAAGTGTTAACAATTTAACCAGCTATATCCGTATTTCAAGGTTAGTGTTTACTTTGTGCTTGAACATCTTAAAACAGTAAGGCAAATTATAATAAATCATGAGACAATGACCTCTGTGTCTGATGTGGTTTGTCACACTTTCATAATTGCAATTATTATTTTCTGCATCTTTTTATATTTTTCTACTTCCGTGCTTTTTTTAAGAGTGCATGCGTTTCTCTATAACCTAAAGGATAAAATACCAAAACACTTTTTTTAATTTTTTTTTTAAGGCAGAGTCTCACTGTCACCAGGTTGGAGTGCAGTGGCATGATCTCTGCTCACTGCAACCTCCGACTCCCTGGTTCAAGCAATTCTCCTTTCTCAGCCTCCTGAGTAGCTGGGATTATAGGCATGCACCACCATGACCAGCTAATTTTTGTATTTTTGTATTTTTAGTAGAGACAGCGTTCAACATGTTGATCAGGATGATCTCTGTCTCTTGACCTCATGATCTGCCTGCCTCAGCCTCCCAAAGTGCTGGGATTATAGGTGTTAGCCACCACACCCAGCCAATAAAATACTTTTGTATATCTATTTTCTTTGTTGTCATTGTTGGGACGGGGTCTTACTGTGTCACCAGGCTGGAGTACAGTGATGCACTCATGGCTTACTGCAGCCTCAGCATCCGAGGCTCCAGTGATTCCCCCATCTCAGCCTCCCAAGTAGTTGGGACTACAGGTGTGCACCATCACGCCCAGCTACTTTTTCTATTTTTTTGCAAAGATGGATTTTTGCCATGTTTCCCAGGATGGTCTCAAACTTCTGGGTTCAAGCAATTCACCCACCTTGGCCTCTGAGGTGTTGGGCTTATAGATGTGAGCCAGTGCACCCAGCCTATATATCTATTTTCGAATTCAACACAATGCATGTCACATGTTTGTATTAACCAATTGTCAATATTCACAAATTAGTTAATACCAAATATAAGAAGCAATTATTGCTTGTTAAAATAAAATAATACTAAAGATGTATAGAAAGATAATAAAGTAGCATTTTTAGAATAGCATTTTAGAATTGTCTCAACATTTCTTTTTAAATCTGATTTAACTGGTTGATTTTTACTCCAGTTGACTTGTAAGTATATAGTAATTTTTTTTAAACCTTTTTTTATCAACACAAATTTATTGTTGTTAAACAAAACCTAAATGATATTATTATGTCTTCAGCCTAGTAATGTAATGATTTTAAAGACTGCCTCTCTTTAAACTATACTAAAATGTAAAGGATATAGTAACAGTCCTAACTCTAAATTTACCATTACGGGTATAAATATCACTAAAATTAGAGAAAAACTGAAAGAACATCAACTACACTATTCATAATCAATCTCTGACTTCTATTTTGTGCTAACTGATTCATTGAATGTGCTTCTCAGGGGTTTTTACAAAGCTCACAGGGAGTTGTCTAAGTACTAATCTTTTCAGAAATAAAGATGAGTTTTTAAATTCTGTTAAAGACATAATAACAGAAGATATTGTGAGTAGAATATGCTAAGGAGAAACAAGTGCTTTTCAAAAACTACATATTTTGGCTCTCTATAAAATACAATCTTAATTATTTTATTATTTTTATTTATTTATTTATGTTTTTAGACTGAGTCTCACTCTTTCACCCAGGCTGGAGTGCAGTGGTGCAATAGCTCACTGCGACCTCTGCCTCCCAGGTTCAAGCAATTCTCTGCCTCAGCCTCCCTAGTAGCTGGGATTACAGGCGCCTGCCACCATACCTGGCTAATTTTTTTATTTTTAGTACTGACGGGTTTACCATCTTGGTCAGGCTGATCTTGAACTCCTGACCTCATGATCCACCCGCCTGGGGCTCCCAAAGTGCTGAATTACAGGTGTGAGCCACCACATTTGGCTAATCTTAATTATTTATTATGACCATGTAGTCATAGGACCATGGAACATAAGTGGTGCTTTAAGATTATGCTTTAAGGCTACATAATCCATTCTTTTGCTTTGAATGAGGAATAATTTGTAACAAAATAATTACTTCTTATTTCTTATCTTCCTCCTTCATTTTTTTCCTATCTCTGTGTCTTTCTCTTTTCCTGACTCTTCCTCGCTCTCGCTCTATGTTTTCCTGTTTCTCCTTCTCTCCCTTTTGTGTTAGCTGAAGTAAGGAAAGTAGATGATAATGCATTGAGAGAGTTCAGTAATCTAGAAAACTATATGGTAAAATGAGTGACAGCACCAGTATTTTACTGTCTTAAGAAGACAAAGGAGCCTTGTGTGATTTTCCCTATTAAGCAGAGACAGATTCAGGCTGCAGAAGGGAGGAGCAGCCAGAGCCCTGGAGGACAGCCTAAGAACAGTATTGGGAAGTGATTGCAAGGCTTAAGAAGAGAATAAAATGGAGTGATTTCCAGGGGAAATCAAACTCTGTAAGAAAATTAGGGATTATAGATGAAGAAATTTATCCAAGCTCTCAGAGCCATTAAGAGGTAAAACTATATTCAACTCTTCCCCTCTCCCCCTTTTTTCTGATTCCAAAGCAGATGCTCCTTCCGAAAACTT
Organism: Cacajao melanocephalus; assembly: GCA_963573385.1. NCBI lineage: Eukaryota > Metazoa > Chordata > Mammalia > Primates > Pitheciidae > Cacajao > Cacajao melanocephalus. The sequence goes on from CAUYLG010036366.1 coordinate 105,391, forward strand.
ACTGTGTGTGGGCTACTGGCAGGAAAGAATGAAAGAATAGAGAATATAAAGAGGGCAAGGGGAAGAGACAATGATGTCTTTATGGGGACAAGAGCTTATTGTTAAGAGAGAGAACTGCAACATTAAGAGTTTGAGCATCAGTAAAGAAAGAGTAAATTTATAAACCAAACAAGGAATTTCCCTAATATACCAAGCGAGGGAAAGTTATGTGGCCTCCTAACTGCTGTGACCGCTTTTTTGCCTCTAGACATTTTGTTTGTCTTGCAAAGTGTTTTGGTTTTATTTTTGGATACTTCTTGTTCTTAAATTGAATTAGTGCCTACATTTACAGACTAGGAGATTATACCCTTATTTTCTTCACCTTTTGAAAAGTCTGAAAATACAATACTCGATTCTTATTCCTATATGGCCGCAATTTTCAATAGAGATCATAAATAATTACTCTTTTTGGGCATACATTCATCACTTCGCACAGGGTCTCACACCAGCCTGCTTTAGTCATTTGTACTACCTGCTTGGTATCTAGGTGGATTTGAAATTTTTTAAATCTGAAGTGAAGAGCAAGCACTAATCTAATTTTAGATTGTAGGATGAGTCATTCTACATTTATTTATTGATCAGGCAGTCATCTAGGAGCTAAAATATAATACAGTGAAGAAACCAGAAAAAAAAATCCTTCATGGTGATTGTACTTCAATGTGAGTGGCAGATAATCACCAAATAATCAAATAAAATGTATAGTGTGGTTGGGTGGAGTAGCTCGTGCCTGTAATCCCTGAACTTTGGGAGGCCAAGGTGGGAGGATTATTTGAGGCCAGGAGTTTGAGACCAACCTGCATAATATAGCGAGCCCCCATATCTAAAAAAATACATTTTTTTAATTAGCCAAGAATGGTGGTGCATACCTGTGGTCCTAGCTACTTGAGAGGCTAAGTCAGGAGGATAGCATGACCTCAGGAGTTTGAGATTACAATGAGCTATGAGCACACACTGCCCTCCAGCTTGGGTGAAAGAGCAAGACCCTTTCTCTATATTTGCACACACACACATAAATACATATATATATAAATATATATATATATATATATATACACACATACACAGAGAGAAAAAGTAGGGGGAGGGAGTGTATATATACATATATATATATACACACACACACACATAAATACATATATGTATACACACATACACGTATATATACACACACAGAAAAAGTAGGGGAAGGGAGTGAGTGTGTGTGTTGGTGATAACTGTTAAGGAGAAAAAGCAGGAAAAGGGACAGGAAGTGGGTTGCTATATTAAATAGGATAGTTAGGAAAAGTGTTATTGTGGAAGTACCACTTGAGTCACTTGAAAATGAGTGGATGATCCCTGTGGCTCTTTTAAGGAAAAGTGTTCTGAGCAGAGGGAAAAACAAAGGGCAGATGCCCTGAATGGATTTGCTAGTGTGTTATAGGAACCTTGATGAGGCCAGTATGGTGAGCATGGAGTGAACCAGTGGGAGCAGTAACAAGGGTCCAGATTTGGAATACCTTACAGATGATTGCTACTACCTCAGCTTTCACTGAATATGGTAGGAACCATGTATAACCATAAATATTAGGCTGTAAAGGAAATGAACTTAGGCCAGATCTACTCTAAGCTGCACCATGAAGCTGGATATGATTTACCTTATATAACTAGCCTCCAATTCTCTCAGATACAAGTAAGGGTAAACTGTGCTCCTAAAACAATCTGTATAGTTCACTGCAATCAATTGTTCGGAAGAAAGGATGCATGTAGGTCCCAAAGATAACAATAGAAATGATCAGGTCTTAATATGGGGTCCTCCTTAGCACAGATTCCTCTTTTGATTGTTGAGTGATGTTCCAGTTATCTATTCATTGCCTTTCAACTCCATGGCCACCCTTCATTATCTGCTCGGCTGTAATGGAGTTAGACCCTCCTAGAGTTTCTCCTTTGTAATCTTAAAATTAAGCTTTGTCAGTAGAGGGCACTAAAGCAACATTGCAAAAGAAAAAGGGTTTCTCTTCCTGGTTCTGGTATGATTTGGTTTTGCTTTTTGCTTCTATTGCAAGAATGCCTGCATAGGAACATCCAGTGGTACTCTGCTTTAGCCACACACCGAGCACATGCAGTCCAGGGTACTAGGTCCTTGCTGTGGCTGTCCCTGTATTATACCATGTATAGTTGGTCTCCTGCAGCTCTGCAGGTGAGCAGCCTTCAATGCTATGACTCCATTTGTGTGTGCACCAACCAGCCATCACCTGCTTTGTACCCTGAGGAATGTTTCCTGTTTGTCTAGCAAACGTGGATCAGTTCTGGCCTGGACGATTCAGCGAACTTCTCTAGTATCTACTGGGCTGCCGCTGTACATTCTCCAGTGATGTGAATTCTAGACTTAGGGAGGTCTCCCACTTATCCAAGTTGTTTCTTGGGTACTTCCTTAGCCCTGAGATATACAATGAGTCCTGATATAGATAGATAGATAGATAGATAGATAGATAGATAGATAGATAGATAGATAGATAGAGATATATGTCCATGTAAATGGGAGAGAGAGAATATGTGTATGCATGTATGTGTTTCACTACATTAAGTGCTGCCACCCAGGTACATCCTGTATAATTGCTATGCTAATCACATAGGGTAGAATAGACAAGTGAATTTTTACCTTTCAAATATCTTAGAGTTCAGAAGGAGAGAGAGAAAAAGAAAGAAACATACACACACAGTTGCATCATATAGTAAGACCTATGATGGAAGTGGCAGAATAAAATGTAACAGAAAGGTCAAGTACATCTGTCAGGGAAAGTTAGAGATGTTTTGAGTGTGAGAAAACCCTGCCTTTAAGAATCACCAGTCAAGAGTTGCTGTGTTGTTATCTTTGTAGGTAACACTACATCTCAACACGAAAGATAATTTCTAAGAATGTTTAGTCTTGTTACAGACTGAAACATTTTGACTTACCCATTATGGTTCCAGAACTATAATTTACTGGGAGTCACATGGTAGTTGAATAATGAAGTCAACTTTTTAGATGCTTACTTAACACTCATGAAATTATGCACTGGCCAGATTCTACTAATTGTAGGAGAAAAATTAATTCACAAATTTAGAAGCTTATGTCAGTTATTTAGCCATATTTTAATAAAATTTTGAGGTAGGAAAAGCTCGATTTTATTTCATCACTAAGCCATATATATCCAGGGCATATATTTGCATATGGTTAAAATGTGCTAGCCCAGATTCAAAACATCATACATTTGTTTAACTACTGCTTCTTTTAAATAATAAGGACTTAAAAGAGTCTAGCAATTTTAATTTAAATTGCAAATGGGAAAACATAGGGGTTCTATTTATCTGAATCTGTATTGTCTTAAACATCAGTGCTGGTAACATTACTTTTCATTTAACGATATTTTTCCTTATATAAATAATACATTAGGATATAAAACTGCCCACCTGTGCTGTGCATGGTTATTATTCATTATGTTGTCCTTGGGAAGTCTGGTTCCTAAATATTTATTACTATGAACTCATCCAGTTGCTTTAATATATGAGGAATATGTTAAAATCTTAATCTTGTTCTTTGAAATGTAGCGAACCCTGGAATTAATGTGGTAGCTGAAGTAGGGGGAAGTTTAAACCACAATTCTTTTGCACAGGATCAATGGATCAGTTCCAGTGTAAACAAAGGTTGGTTTAGTCAAATTAGCCATCTGTCTCTGATGAATTTAAACAGTAATGTGACACATTTAGTACTGTAACAAGCTTTTGCTTATTTTTAATTTTGTTTTAACAGAGAGAAGGTAACAGTGGATAATAGCAGCCCCCAGGTTTCCTCTTTAGATTAATTCTTGAGCTGCATAGTAGCATCTTTCTTTCATGTACAGCAGTTGGCAGAATTTGTAACGGTAGCACGTTTGAAGGAACTTCATTTGTAGATGCTACAGTTCTTAAATTCTTCCACAGTCACTTGACATCTTTTCAAAGTCTTTTTTTTTCTTCATAGATTAACCAGTTAAGTCTGCCATTCTTCCATAAAGTGGTCTATAAGCTTTAATTACATGCTTGAAGTTAGCGTCATATTTTACTTTTGAACAGACAGCAAGATGTCTACTTTTTTTGTTATGTGACTAACTTTAGGGGAAGATCATATATTTGGGGAAATCTCTTGATGGCAAGGCTATATGGAATATGTGTGCTTAGTTATTAATACTGTTGGTGATTTAACCCATTTTCCGTTTAGAAAAAAAAATGCAGCCTGTGCCAGTGCTCATTTCTCAGAGCAAATGGGAAGTGGGTTAAATAAAATTGTTTTACTACTTACATAGAAATTAGTAGTAGCTCTGGATTGTCTTGTTGGATAATTTTCACTTTATTACAATCTCCAAATTATCTCTTACAGTGGTATGCGTATATTCTGGTACTTTTTCTTCTCCATTGTTCTAAATGGTATGATGGTTGAATAGTATGATTAACTAGTCAATAGAGGACTTGTAAACTCTTTTAACTCTTAAGTGACAAAATGCTTGGAAACTCCCATCTGCTACAGCAATGTAAGACTCACAATTACCTCCATACTTCAGAATAGACAGAACATAGGACAGTTATTACTTTTTCACTTCTTTGTGCTAATGTTTACATCACCTTTGTACATACAGTGCCCAAGGTCACAGATGTGCTATATAAATACACAACCACAACCTGGAATGAGATATATACCTTTACGTTTGTTCTTAATAATGCATTTATACATATTTCATTTTGGGATTTGTATTTGCTTGACTGTGTCTTTGTGATAGATTAAATTATCCACCCTAATTCTTCACCCTACCCTACATCCACACCCATTGTTTTGGGTATTTGTAGTTTCTCCATCTAGAGGGAGAGATACATTTCTTGATTTGAGTTCAGCCATGTTACTTATTTGGATCAATAAGATGTTAACAGATATGGACACACTTGATGGCTTTCAAGGTATGTCTGGGCTTGCCCTCCTGTGCTCTGCCATTGCCATGAAGGCCCAGTTAACCTGTTCTTCCAAGAAGTATAAGAGACCTGTGAAGACCACTTGGAAGACAAGACTAGCCTAGAGCAGCCTAGACCAGCCAATCCCCAGGCAACTTGCAGGCATGGGAGTGAGGATAAACAAGTGTTGTTTTAAACCACTGAGTTTGTGGGTGGTTTTTTATGTATCATATTTGTGTCTAAAATTTTGATTGATTCAGTGGCTTTTATTTTGAAGAACATAACATTTAGAACTATTGTACTGGAAGTGGAAGAAGATGAAAAATTTTAGTCTGCACCTATTTCATGTTTATTTTTGTCCTCTTTTTTGTCTAAATTTATTTATATCAAACATCACCACCTATAAGATGCATTATCTGCTTCTATTTTCAGCCTGTCACTATATTATTGAAATCCACTCCTTCCCAACTCAGAGCTACTTTTTCTACGTCCTTTCTGACACAGAGCTGACTAAACCCTGGCCTGTAGTCTCGGGGGAAAAATGGAAAACTCCTCACAACGACTGCCAGTTCCCTCTCAAGGTCCTTCACAAAAGCAGCCCCTTCCCCTGACTGCTATTGTAAGACATGACATTACTTCCATTCCCTTTAAACTGTTTGTGTTTGACTTAAGTTCCCAAAGTTAGGTATTAACCTAAATAAAATAGTACCTGACTTACATCTGCATGCCCAAGAGAGGAAAACAAAATGGCTCCTTCCAGAACAATGAATTTCCCCTAAAAAGGAAATTTTGTGTCTGCTATTAGAACCATCAAATGCAAGTAATTGTCCTGTTATTTGAAAGAAATTGTACAAGGAATATAAATGAAATGCACATAGCTGCTTTTTAATTTGTTTTCATTTTGTTAGAGATGAATTAAAATACAGATTGAATACCCAACACCTGGCAATCCTAATGACGACAAATAGGTTCTGAAGAAACAGAAGTAAAAAACATGTTGACATATTAAAATAATGATCTGGCACAAAACTTCTCACAATTCAGTTTCTAGTTTTGAGACACAGTCTGGGTTTTCCTAGGATTTAGCTGAGTGGCATTCACAAACGGCTGCAACAGGAGCAGCAATACCGTGTTCCCTCAGCTCTGTCCACGTGGATCTATGAGACGCTTAGGTGCTTCCCTTTCTCTCCAGATAGTCTGGGAGTTACTGGGGAGCTTTTCCGTGATATGTTTCATTGCAGTTATAAAATTTGTCACATATTATCTGATACTGTCTACCTTTTCTGCTATTGTTGCCCCAATATACTCTGCAAAAGTCCCCACACTTGGTTCAGAGGGCCAGGACAACCTGTGCTTTTGAAGCTACTGATATGGTTGGGCTCTGTGTTCACACCCAAATCTCGTCTCAAATTGTAACCCCCACGTGTGGAGGGAGGGACCGGGTTGGGAGATGATTGGAGCATGAGGGTGGTTTCCCCCATGCTGTTCTTGTAATAATGAGTGAGTGCACAGGAGATCTGATGGTTTCATAGGTGGCAGTTTCCCCTGGCTCTTTCTCACTTGCTGCTAGGTAAGACAGCATACATAGGGAATGGCCTCCTAAAACTTCATTTTAAGTCTCCTGAGGCCTTCTCAGCCATGCAGAACTGTCAGTCAGTTAAACCTCTCTTCTTCATAAATTAGCCAGTCTCAGGTAGTATCTTTACAGCAGTGTGAGGACGGACTAATACAGCTACTGTTGTTGTTGGCACCAAAGCTATTGAATCCAAAGCCAGCCCTTTTCATAGTTACTTGATCTTTTATTGAAGCTACCACCTTCTCCCTTAATCACACCTCTGCTCTGAGGTTTAAATATTATAAGTTGATGAAGACTGGGCTATAAATCAACCCAAGTAATAGATGTTTCCCCTATTTTAAAGCACTCTTACCTAACCAACACTAGCTCACTGTCTTTGAATTTCTATTGAGCCCCATGTTTCACCCATTGGATAAATTTTTTCCCGGTAGTTTTCTAAGTTATATGAGGCTCCCTACACATATCCAGACCCATTTAATTACTGTGGTGGAAAAGGTTAGGCTGCTTAAGCTAGGACCTCCTGTAAATTATAAAGAATATTTATAGTGATGAATTTGACCTCTTAAGCTGCATTTATCATGATAAGGGAATGCCATATTTGTACTTTTTGCTTTCTGTCTTTATTAAATAACAGTATAATAATTAATGCTATGTATATATTTGGAACCTGCTGTGTACCATATCTTTTGCTAAACTCTGGAGCTAATAAAATGATCAGTAAAAGTATTTATTTTTCTAAATAAGTGTCCAGTCAACTAACGACAGACATATCCGTTAAAAATACAAAGGAGTGGTAGGAGGATATCACGACAGTCAGTGTAATGAGGTCAGTATCCTCAAAATTCCAAATTAGGACATAGGCATAATAGCATATGCTGATTTCAAATTATATTCTAATGTGTGGTAGTGTTTGGAGCCTTCACCATATGTGTGTGGAGGCAGACAATGCATGTGGAAAGAGACATCATCTTCTATTGCTACATCATCCAAGCCTCTTAGTCCTAGATGAATTTATGTAAAACATTTGATCCAATATGTGTCTTTCAGATTGGAAATGTACTTATTGATCAGTCAATAAACCCCAGTGTATATACTAAGAATCAGCTGATGGGTTTTTCACAGTGCTGGATATTATGGGAATGGAAGGATGGATGAAAGGAAGGAAGACTGGAATGTATACAACATGATCTGTGCTCAGAGTTTGTAATCTAATTGACGCATGTCTCAGACATACGTTGCTTTCTTTCCTAGTACTTATTTCTCCTTCCTCCAGCACTCTGATATTCCTTCGAAAGATTCATCCTACCCCCATTCTAATCTATGTGTAGTGGGAAGATTTGAGGATACCACTGACTCAGTGGAACCATCTCTGGTCTCAGTGATTGACTTAATGGTCAAATATAACCTAAATCAGTTCAAGAAATAAATAATCCCAGGATTAGGTGGATGCTGTCAGAAAAGATGCTGACCTCAATGGAGGTGTAATTTGGGGATTGGAGAACTAGGGCTGATGCAGCCATGTTGCTACCACTATGGAAGGCATGATATTGTTCTGGAGGCCATAGGATGGAGCCTAATTTGTAGCTGATTCCATGGAAGGAAGAACAGGAAAGCATAGCAAAATCAGATCACTGATAACATTGTTTGAGGTACTAGATAAAACCTCAAGTCCAGTCAAATCAGTACTACATCTGGATTTTAATTTGCTTAAGCTAATTATTCCCTTTAAAATGACTTTGGGGTTCTACTGTTACTGGCATCAAAAAAGTTTTAACTGATACAAAGAAAACAATATTCAATGGTATGACTTGTGGGAAAGAGCTTAATAGCAAGAAAATAGAAAATAGAATCACTGGAAAGCACAGATTAATTTTAATGCAATAGTGCAAGGAGATGAATACAATGTAATGGAAACATACTGAAGCTGATTTGCTCTGTTGGTCCCTGGAAATATTGGACTGGAATAGAAGTGAGGGCAGGGCTAGGATATAGACCTATGGGTAAGTATTAAGATGACAGTTAAATTCATTAGAAATGAACTTATAAATAATAAACAGAAAAATACAGTGGACTCAAAGAGGAAACTTTACTGTTAGAGCAAAATTGGTGAGTGAAAAGATCATGAAGGCAATAATAAAGAAGGAAAGACTAAGTCAGGAACTGTCAAGGTTAGAAAGACCAAAGAAAGAGAAACGTTTATAATGCCAATTAAAATGGATCGATCTGATGCATTTCTTTAATACTAATGACTATAATAGTAATTGACTTGCAAGATGAAAACTGGAAATTTTTCTCTGCCTTTAAAGGGCTTGATAATTAATCATAAATATGTAGAGGCAAAGACTGCTGTTTGATGCAGTTTTAAGAGTGTGTAGCTCAGCCGGGCTCCCTCCTGTAATCCCAGCACTTTGGGAGGCCGAGGCAGGTGGATCACAAGGTCAGGAGATCGAGACCATCCTGGCCAACATGGTGAAACCCTGTCCTTACTAAAAACACAAAAATTAGCTGTGTGTGGTGGCACGTGCCTATAATCCCAGCTACTAGAGAGGCTGAGGCAGGAGAATGGCTTGAACCAGGGAGTCGGAGTTTGCAGTGAGCCAAGATCGTGCTACTGCACTCCAACCTGGCGACAGAGTGAGATTTCATCTCAAAACAACAACAGTAACAACAAAAGGATTCTGTAGCTCATCTCCCCTCACTGTGCACTGTTAGCCTCAAAATATGTGAAAGGTTTAGCAGGAGCTCCTTGGGTGGACTAGAGACTCCGGATGTGGTGGTTTCTGTTGAATAACCCTTATGGTGGTCAATTTTCTACAACATTTGCTTTGATCATGGTAATATGTTTGTTGGTCTTTTCCTCATTCAGTCATTTTCAGGATCTTTCTTCCTTGCTTTTGTAGACTTCTGAATATAAATGCACACAATTTCCTGTACCAAATAAGATATATATTTTAAAATTTATATGGTTTTTACCTAGATATAAATAAGTGCTTCGAATAAGAAACCATTATTTCCTTAATTTCAAAGGGTAAGTGCATTCATTGTTGCAGTCAACATTTGACAAGTCTTTACCAATATGTCTTAGGTTTAAGGAAGAGTCTTCGCCACTAAGATGAAAGAATACTGCTTAGTTTAATGCTATGGAATGGCAACCATGAATATGCCATGCTCCTAGAGGTTAATTCATTTAATTCTCATGACAATTCTATGTGCTGGTGTTATTAGTATCCACATTTGACAAGCAAGGGATTGAAGTTCAGATAGGTTAAGTCACACATACAGTAATATTACATTTTCTAATGGCTGCCTAAAATAGGTCAAATACTTCCTTTCCCTTTTAATATGAGTCATTGTGCTAGTATTGTCTTTTGAAGAACAATAAAAGACATACACATTTTATGTGATCATACATCTGTAGCCTCATTTTGAGAGTGACCATATTTGAAATCTTTCTAAAAGAGGGATATCAGATCCAAAGTATTGTATCTTCTACCAGGAATGTAACGTTAATTTCCTAGGTGTTTTTAAATCTTACATGGAAAATTAATTTTAGTCTAAAAAGTTAAAATATGCAGATTACATGAACTTAATTTACTTATAATAGAGGTAAGGTGAACACTAGAAAAAAAAATTTACCTATCATTTTGATATTGCTCATTCATGTTTCTAAGAAGCAAAAAATTCAAGTGAAAATGTGATTCGTCTAACTAATAGGGTAAACAGGAATGGTGAAAAATGCTTGGAACTGTATAAATGTCATACCCATACATACCCTGCAACTTCTAAAAAGCCTTCAGAATAGTTTCTGACTGTGAAATGTATAACAGCATTTAGTCAAACATGTAAGTTACCCCTACCCACCAAAACAACTGCTTCTCCAGGAATATAGTTCTAGCTGACCATTCTCAGTATCGTTCATGAAATAAAATAATTCAGAAATTCAGGTCAAGGGTTCAGAATGCTGGAGTAGAGTTCTTTGTTAATGGTCACTAAAAGTGTTTAAAAAAATTAAAAAGGGAGATTTAAAATTTTGCCTTTACAAGAATAGATGCTTTTCTTTGTTATTTAATTAAATCTTTTCTATTATAAGAAAATAACTACAAGTATATAATTGGATTGTTTATAACACAAAAGATAAATACTTGAGGGAATGGATACTTCATTTTACTCTGTGATTATTATGCATTCCATGCCTATATCAAAGTATTTCATGTGCCCCCATAAATACATATTTCTGCTATGTACTCACAAAATAAAAAATAAATTTAAAAAATGGTAATTGCTCATGATAGAATTTCTAAGAAAGGATGGAGTTGATATCTGTAATTTATAGAAGTTTTTCTGGGATGGTTATCTGAAAATAAACTAACTAAAGCGATGCAGCAATGAGCTTTATTGCAGATGTAGTTTATAAAAAAGTTGTAAAAATTTTCCTTGATACTTTAGGAGGTAATGATATATGTCTCTTTCCTAGAAAGTTTTCTGAAATTATTTTTTGGGAATACACATGGTTTGTACCTAAGAATAGATGTTTAGATTATTTTCTTGGTGTAGTAGATAGTTTTACAAAATAAAATATATTGATGATCTTATTCATGAGTTTCACAATCAGATGCAAAAAGAGAATTTATTTAAGGATATGTAAAGTTAGAAGATAATTTTTTGATTTAATCAATTTGGCCTAAAAAAACTAATGCACCCCAAAGCAAATACATATTAATCTAATCAATATTTCCTATTGTATAGCACATTTAAAAATCTGGTTAAATGTTGCTTTTAAAGCATTTGTTTTCCTTAATTTTGTTGTCATAATATGTCTATACATTTTTTAAAAATGATTATTTTCTAGTCTTATTTGCAAATCTGCTGGAAATGTATTCTCAGGAAATGGCAGAGAGACCATGATCTCCTTCTGTTATTGGAAGGTGGAAAGTTGCCACAAGTTTCCACAGCCACTGACCAAAGAACGTCCATATTTTGGATTCTTATCAATATGTGTAACAACTGTGGTGGCAGAATTTGTCATGCTGTAAACAGCTAGGAGATGAGCTCTCAGAGAGCAGGAACAGCCTTTGTTTTGTACTGCTGTATTCTGCATGCTAACATCATGCTCCGCCTGTGATAAGCACTGATTAAATATTTATTGAATGAAAGTATGGTGGGTCAGAGGTGTGACAGTGTTAGCAATGCTGTGTCTGGGTACAGGGGAAAAGCTTCTATTGGACTTAGGCACTAAGAAGAACAGTCCTGACTTGGCTGCAGTTCTTGAATAAAGGCTAAGGTGGTTTTATTTGGTCTTAAGTTTTATGTGTGCTTGCTCTGAAATGTGGATACAAAAAAGGTCGAGGGTAATCATACATATTCTATATTATAACATCTAAGAAAGGGATCTTATTTTGTTAGCTTCATGCTCTTGCCAGCATTTTCTGTTTCTGCCTTCCCTTTACTCCTTGCCCCTAGTGTGTAAACATGCTCAAGTTTCTCCAGCATTAAAACTAAAGAATTTATTTGGCTTTTACCCACTGCTTTTATGTCTACTTTATCTCATGTCTGGATTATTAAGGAGGATAATTGGTGGTGGATGTCTTCAATTTCTCCTTTCTCATTTCCGCTTAACCTCTCTGCAGTCTGGCATTGCCACCACTGCTGCACTCAAAATAGTTCCAGGGAAGCCCCCAAGGCTGATACTATGAAAGTCAAATGCAGAGGGTATTTGTAAGAAATCTTTGCTGTACTTGAGCATTCTTCTCACATCCACCTCTTGAAAATCCATTCTATTGCTCCAGGAGACTTCAGAGTTTCCTCTTTTCTAACTACTCCACCTCGTGCCACATCACTCCTGCTTTACACTTCAGCTCTCCCCAAGGTTCTGCCCCCGGTTTTCAGCTCACTTCTTTTCTCATGCACACGTTTCACAGATAATCCTTTCGATGGCAAGTATTTTTTAACACAACCTGTATAATAACTGTCTTTTCCTTTCTTTCCTACCTCCTACCTTTCCTTTTTGTATTCCTTCCATCCTCCTTTCTTCTGTTCCTTCCAAGAATCCATCCATAAAAGTCTTGACAGATACACAACAAAAACAATAGCTGCTTCCTAGTGGGAACCACGAGATTGTGTCTAGTTCCTTTTCATAGTTTTATTTATTTTCTGATTGATTTTACAATGAATGTGAATTAGTTTTAAAGTCAGAAGTAAAAAACAAAATTATATCCAACTAGGAACAAATAGAAAAAGTGACTGTTCTCAAGAATAAACACCCTCTTTGACTCTCTGTAATCGTCTCACACGCTTGACCTTACCATCTGTGTTAAGTAAAGTCAAGGGCAGGAACCATGTCTTAATCACCTTTGTAGGTTGTTTAGGACAGTGCTTGGGACTTAGTAAATACTCAGTAAGCATGCTTGATAAGGTGGTAAACTCACTACACTCTCTGCAATCAAAATGACATACTAAAATTTTGGGAGACGTGAGTGAAAACTCAAAGCAGATGGGGCCTGGGCCAACATTCTGGAGAGGAGAGTGCACCATGGTGATCACAGTAATTGTTCTATTTTTTCTCACAAAAATCTGTCTATTTTCAGCAAAAAGAAGAGCGCTTGAGGAGGAAGTATAAAGTCAGATGCTTACAACTGACTTCCTGGGTTGGAGAGAGGGACTTTCACAGCCAGGGCTGCCAAGTGGATCAGGACTTGAGGGTGAGGAGGAAGTCTCAGAGAATTAAACCAGAAATGATATACAGTAGGTGATTTCCTCTGAAGGGATTTGCCAATTCTTACACAAGTGTTGGGTGAAACTCCTAGAAATCAAGCAGAAACCTGTTCCCAGGAGACCAAAGAGCTAAGCAAAGATATCAGCAGTCCAGTTGTCCTAGTGGAGAGAGAAATTAGAGTTTAGTGCCTAGGAAAGTAGAGTGGCCATTTTAAATTCCACTAGCTTACAGTTTTGATCCCAAAAGTACTATGATCCAAGACTAAGAGCAAAGTGGAAGAAAATACCATCCCTAACAAATCCCCAAACCCACACTTAACTGAAGATATCAGTATCTTACCTGCCTTCAGAATAAAATAAAATTCTATTTGGGGAAAAATCAGACCTACCAGAGATTTTGTGCCATATCTTGTGTATTATATATAATATTCATTTAAAATTACCTAGCATGCTGATAAACAGGTTCAGATGACCACAAATAAAAAAATAGATATTTAATAGATTATTTAGATTTTGGAGTTATCAGGAACCCCTGAATAACTGTGATTAATATTTTCGAGAAATAGAGAAAAAAAGTGGAGAATTTTCTTAAAGAACTGGATTCATAACAGATTTGGCAAGTCAAAGGAGAGGGTTAGTGAACTGAAACATCAGTGCCTAGAAATACCCATATTAAAGCTTAAAGAGGGAAAGGTCTGGAAAATGAAGAAGAATATTTAAAAACTGGTGACATGTGCCTACATGTATGTAATTTAGAGTTCTAGAAAGTGAAGAGCAAGAGAATGGGACAGAATCAATAAAAAATTTAACTGATGATTAAACTACAGCTCCAAAGTCTATACATTCCAGGAAGATAAATATAATGAAAAAACACATCTGGACACACCATAATAAAACTGCTGCAAACAAAAGAGGGAGAGAAAAAAAAGCAGTCAGACTATGTTTTATTTATTTATATTTTATTTTATTTTATTTTATTTTATTTTATTTTTTGAGACAGAGTCTCACTGTCACTCAGGGTGAAATGCAGTGGTGCAGTCTTGGCTCACTGCAACCTCCGTCTCCAAGGTTCAAGTGATTCTCCTGTCTTAGCCTCCCAAGTAGCTGGGACCACATGTGTGAGCCACTGCGACTGGCTAATTTTTGTATTTTTAGTAGAGGCCAGGTTTTAACCATGTTGACCAGGCTGGTCTCAAACTCCTGACCTCAGGTGATCTGCCTGCCTTGGCCTCTCAGAGTGTTGGGAATTACAAGCTGAGCTACCGTGCCTGCCCAGTCAGGCTGTTTTAATTTTGTTCATTTTGAGTTCCACATTTATAGAAGGTGATTGAAAAACTAGAGCATATCCAGTGGCAAGTGTCCAAAGATCATAAAAGACCAAGAGACTGTACCTGGAAACCAGAAAATCATAAAAAGGTGAGAGATGTGGGAACGTTAAACCAGAAACGAGTGAGACAATTACGGTAGTCTTAAAAAATGTCAAGTGTTGTCAGGATGAAAAGGCAATTTTCTTGTTCTGTGTTATCTGGAGGACAGAGTTAGGATGCAAGCTGCAAGGAAGCAATTTGTGACTCAACATAGGCAAGTTTAACAAATGAAGCTGAATGAAAAATGGAACAGTGAACTCCCAATCATGGAGGTTTTTAAACTGGGATTTAGAGGACGAGGCTTCACAAATGTAGAAGGTAGTCTTAAATTGAATGTGAGTTTAATGAGCTCTCCTGTAAGACTCCTTGTAACTCCAAAGTTAAATAATTCTGTAATGTGCATTCTAGTGACTGATGTTTGTATTTTCATGGCCACAACTCACTTGAGAAACCATTCATTTAGTCATTAACTCAGCAAGTGTTATTGAAGACCTGCCTCATGGAAGGTCCCCTCACAGGCAGTGGAGCTACCAAGAGGCATAACACACAGTCCCTGACATTATCTTGATTGTGCACATGAGAAAGCCTGTTCTGGAGAGTTTATAACTTATTCAGGTCACTATAACTTAGTACAAAAGAAGACAGGACATATATTATTAAAATGGAGCTGAATAGTGTAAAAGAATAATTCATCTCCTCTAAATAGGTATTTTATTCCTTTTTACAGAGGAGATTATGTGCTGTTTGTCATATATTGAACAAAACTGCTGGAAATATAACCCTTTTCAGGACACTCAGGTGATCTTAGCATAGTGTAGCTTAATTCTCTAGAAGCCATACTAGGAGCCTCAATGTTCTTGTCTTAAATTATCTTTCATTTCTTCAATGATTTCTACTTTCTGTTTCAGTTGTCAATGTAATCATTCCAATTTTCTGGCGTGAAGTGATCAAATAAGTCTTTATGTAATGGCAGAAGAAAGATGTTATTAATAGTAATTTTTAAATTCATTTTCTGTGCCATTAAAGTAAAATCCTCTGCACTTATTTCTTGCCCCAAACACTTTCTCCTACTCAGTCTAATAGGTTTAACACTCCTTGATCCCATCATTTTAATAACCTAGGCTGAGGGGTTGGCTTAAATCGTAGTTTGAAATTATAAGGACACAAATCTTCAAAAATATACTTTTCATACTAACGTCTATTTTAAAAACTATCATCTAGTAGAAGAGATACATTTAAAAGCACCTTTAAACTGGAGGAGGAAAAAATAGAAATACCATATATCTCAGTTCTGTTCTATCTGTCCTTGATTTGCCCTCAAGCATTACTGAAAAGTATTGTCAGTTCCATTGCCTGAAGATGGTTTTCTGGAGGAAAATAAATGTTTCAATTGTGACACTGTGTTCCCATTTGATACACCTTTCAACTTGCAAGCTGCTGAAGGAAGAAATAGGGACATTTTGTTTCAGTGACAAACTAAGGCAAAAGCAGCTTCTAATATGATGGATAGCAAAATAAAAAGTTATCTCTGCTGTGATCGTGTGCCGAAGTCTTAATGAACCTACACATAGTCTGGCTATAAGCCCACATATAGGCAGGCACACAGGCCTGGAATCACCTGGAGACTGAGCCCACCTAGTGATTAGAGCAAAGCGCAGGCGCCTTTGCTTCCTCTGTTTCCCTGAGTAGTCCTTCCCTGTTGTCATCCCTCACAGTTTCATTTGAATTTATATTGAGACAACCTGAAGATTCTAGGGACCGATTACAGATGTAACCTATAAGTATTCTGAATTTCAGTCTCTTTCTCATCACTTTTTCCACTTCAAATAGATTTTACTAAAAGCATACTAATAGATCAAAGTAAGGGCATTCTCTACACTGCTTTAACATTCTAAAAAATTAAAATCAACATAATAGATAATAATTCAGGGTCAATATCAATTAAATTATATACACACACACACACACACACACACACATACATATAGATACACACATTTTTTTTTTTTCACAAACTCATTCTGTTGCCCAAGCTGGAGTGCAGTGGCATGATCTCAGCTTACTGCAACTTAAACCTCCTGGGTTCAAGTGATTCTCCTGACTCACCCTCCTGAGTAGTTGGGACTACAGGCATATGCCACCATGCCTGGCTAATTTTTGTATTTTTAGTAGAGATGGGGTTTCACTATGTTGGCCAGGCTAGTCTTGAACTTCTGACCTTGTGATCCACCTGCCTTGGCCTCCCAAAGTGCTGGGATTATAGGCGTGAGCCACTGCGCCCAGTCCAATTAAATTAAGTTTAACTTCTACTTGTTGTGTTGAACTTCTACTGTATACCCAAAACTGT
This sequence comes from Cacajao melanocephalus, assembly GCA_963573385.1. Lineage (NCBI taxonomy): Eukaryota > Metazoa > Chordata > Mammalia > Primates > Pitheciidae > Cacajao > Cacajao melanocephalus. Next base: position 122,369 of record CAUYLG010036366.1, read on the forward strand.
TTTGGTGATTCTAATTAATGTAGGCTTTACTGTAATAACTTTGTGTACTTACTGGGTGTTTTGTCATGTGAAACCTAAATAAGCAAGAAATATGGACTTGTTGATTATATTTTCATTATTTTTCTTTTGTCCTTCTTGGCCTTTGCTTATTTGGCATGCCTAGATAGAGAGGACAGGCTGTTTCCTATTTCAAGAACATGCTGTTAATGTTTGATAACTATATAAATGTGCAAAACAATACTGATGAGCCAAAGAAATTAAGCTTTGCAAAGGGCAGCTTTAATTTGTTGATTTGGAGCTTGGAAATGTGGGTTATTTTGTGATTGAATAACGTTCTTCAGTGTTTAATGCATGGTCCCATTTACCTTGATTAGCTCAGCAATTCGAGACACATGATTTCCAAAGATGCTAATCAATTTTTAATCAAAATAGATTGAATTGCCTCTAAAATTGTGGAGATTACCCGAAAGTGTCAATCTCTTTGGGAAATTGTGATTCTGGCATCTTAATGACTACAGCCTAGTTTATGGAAGTACTATATGAGAATAATGGGTTTTCAAACTACTATAAAGTAAGGATAAACTTCTGAATCTAATATTTACTTTTAAATTAATTTAGCACTAGTTAATTTTATCAAATTATTACATTTGAAGGAAATACCTCTGCTATTATTGCTGATTCTTTTCTTTCTAATTGATAAAAATTGAAACTTAGAAACATCATTCACTAGTTATTAGCTACTTTATTCACTTCTTCTGGATTGTTGAAACTTTACAGTTTAAAATATTCTCTCTGGTCAGATAGTAGTAAAACTATTCAGAACTGCATGTATAAAATTATTTATATCAGATATAGAAGACAGTTCCTTTAGTGAACATTTCCAAATGAACATAGCATTTCTACTGATATTTAATTATATATATACATATGTATATATATATATATAAAATATATAAATATATATACACATATATAAATATATTCTAGATATTTAAATAAAAGATATTATGCCGCTTTGATTAATCTGTTTCACATGTTAACTTGCGTTTATATTGCAAGAGAAAATCATTGGCATGCCTATACAAAGGAACTGAAATACAAAGGCTTCTGACCATTGGTTTATATTAGTTAATGCGTTTAATTTTAGGTCACTGGAATATTTAAAATAAGGAGGGAATAGAAAAGGAAAGTGTGTTCCTATTAGAGTCATTTGGGGGCTTAAGATATTAAGACCTAGAAGAATAGGTTTTTGTTTTGTTTTGTTTTTGTTTTGTCCAAAAAGTAAATATAAACATTGCTATGGGCCGGGTGCAATGCTTTACGCTTGTAATCCCAGTGCTTTGGGAGACTGAGGCAGGTGGATTACCTGAGGTCAGGAGTTCAAGACCAGCCTGCTCAATATGGTGAAACTCTGTCTCTACTAAAAATACTAACATTAGCCAGGCGTGGTGGCAGATACTTGTTATCACAGCTACTCGGAGACTGAGGCAGGAAAATCACTTGAACCCAGGAGGCGGAGGTTGTGGTGAGCCAAGCTCCCGCCATTCTAGGTGACAGAGTGAGACTCCGTCTCAAAAATAAAAATGTAAAAAAAACGTGCCTATGGAGATTAAAGTCACAATTTTTAATAACATGAAAATATTTTGAAGAGTGGTCATAGCATTTTGGAGTTTGTATGATCCCATCTCATATTGAGCTCCTCCCATGACTACCTTTGTTGCTTTGCACAAATTATTAAACTCTCCGAGCCTCATTTTTTTTTTCATTTGTAAAATGAGCCTAATTACTACTACTCTATAGGATTTTTTGTTCGTTTGTTTGTTTTCTTTTTGGAGGGGGCAATGACAAGGTCAGGATTTAATAAGATATGTGTAAATAATTTAGCACTGCCTCACTGCACCTGGTAGATGTTCTTGTTAAAACTGCTCTTAACACATGAATGATGAGTCAGGGAACTTTGCAAAGTACCTTGAGGAAGATTGAAGGAGTACATGTGATGCCATCTAAAAAATAATCATCCACATTCAGTTTCTAGTTCCTTATTCAGTAATTGAATGTAAAAAATGACAGTCCCTGAACCAATGAGTAAGATGCTGTGGAAGGAGGAAGCAAGTGTTTCCTTGAAAAGACTGGGTTCCGGAACGTGGGAAATCAATTTTAATTTTTGTGTGTGTGCCTTCAAAGTGAAAGTTATGTTCGCTAATTATTTTATCCATGACGGGTTTTGCTATCCTTGAATTTAAATCAATGGCAAAATATCAATGTCTTCGATAAGCGTTAAGAAAGAAAATTCTCGTGTAAGTTGAAATTCATCCTGTACTGATACTGCTTGACAAATTATTGTTCCTTAATTCTGAATGACACCATTCCTATACTTTGAGGAAGGTCAATATTAGTTTATATTTGAATTTATCTTTAACTCAAGGGAAATTTATTTAGTTTTTCATGTAATGAATCTAATAGATAGGAATCATATTTCAAGGAATGGTCACTGGTTCCTTCAGTGTTCCAAAGTGTACATTTATTTCCAGCATGTCAGGTGCTTAATTTAAAACACTTATTGATTCTTGATTTTTGCTTGGTTGTGAGCTCATTTATTTTAACGGAATTGTTAATAAAATGTCAACTTTCTCCTGTTCTGTGTTCTGTATCTATTTTCTGACTACACTTACTTATGATGTGTCATGGAAAAAAAATGACTAATATAATTTCTCAGGCCTTGAAAAGTACTTACACTTTAATGTCCATATTATAGATTTTTACATTAGAAAGTTCACATGGGTTCATAATATGCAGTTTTACTTATCATTGACATCAGCCTCTTCTGGGAAATTAATCTCACGAGTTGCTTGTAGTGAGATAATAGCAGCAACTGTGATTTTGGATGATCATTTTCAGTGTTTTTTGATTTTAGGCAGCATTTTTTTTCTTTGCAGATATCTTGAGTGCATTGCATTTAGCTTGATTTCTGAAAGTATATATTCGTTCAGTCAGAAGGATAGAATGACTTTAAAAAAGAAAGGAAAACATCATTAAAGAGAGAATAATCCACTGTGAATGCAAATTTTTAGAGAGCTCATAGTTGCTACCGAGAATAAATGAAGTAGGGTGATTTAATGATGTGATGCTTCCTAGGAAATATGGCTCAGAGGTCTGCACTTTATAATATCTGAGATCTGGAATTAGTTTATTAAGCCAGGTGTAGAGACAAGGCATTTGCCAAATAAGAAATGACTTTAAAAAACATGAGGTTGTTCCAATGTAGTTCCCCTTGTTCTCAAGCAGTGGGCTCTACTGATTTATTATCTGGCTTCATGGAGAGGAGAGAGTTTATTATCAAGAAGCATAATGACCTTCTGGTTCAGTGCACCTGATTTACCTGAAGTTTACTGAGATGGGGATAGAAGTCTTTGGACTCTTGATTTCTCTCTTAATTCCAGAAAAGAGGAAAAAAATCGTCCTTAGTTGGAAATCATTATCTGTCAAATTATAGCTTATTTAGGTAAGAATGCCCATATAGGGTGTAAACTCATGATTTTTTTTTTTTCCAAATAACAGGATGACTCCAGAAAACTGAAACAGTGTGACTTGGGAAGCAATTAGGGAGAGTAAGGAAGGAAAAAATCTTTCCACTTACTTCTGACAAAATAATCAAATGAAAACTTAGGATAATTTAACCTTTGCCATTTTTATACTTGCCTTTACTCCTCATTTTTAAAAGAAAATCATCAACTATTTCCATTAAGCATTACATGTAAATTCAGACTCTCTAAGATAGAGTAACAGTGTTACTGACCACATGAGGTGTATTTTTAAGTTATATGCTGTATACAAAATTGCAACTTAAAATAACTGCATGTAGGGGAAAACAAAACAAGTGGTCTAAGACATGTGGACCTTCCATCCTATGAAGAGAAATATGGAAAAACAAAAAACAATCTGCTGCTTAAATTAGAATGTAGGTATTTATGAAATATAGAATAGATTAAGAACTAAAATAAATAATTTATTTTGTAGGGTTTTGGTTTGTTTTTTTGTTTTCGTTTTTTGTTTTTTTTGTTTTTTTTTTTTTGAGAGAGAGTCTTGCTCTGTTGCCCAGGCTGGAGTGCAGTGGCACAATCTCTGCTCACTGCAACCTCCACCTCCCAGGTTCAAGTGATTCTCCTGCCTCAGCCTCCCAAGTAGCTGGGATTACATGCACACACTACTGTGCCTGGGTAATTTCTTTATTTTTAGTAGAGACGGGTTTACACCGTGTTGGCTAGGTGAATCTGGAACTCCTGACCTCAGGTGATCCACCTGCCTTGGCCTCCCAAAGTGCTGGAATTACAGGCATGACCCACCACACCAGGCCAATAGGGATCTTAAAACTACTATATTAGTTCTTATTTATTCTTCTCTATTTTTGAATATTGTACATAAAAATCAGAATGAATTTCTGTGAAGATACTCATCAGTACTTGCTGAAATATGAAGCAAAATAGCACTGATAAAGTTTGTGGGTTTAGTAACTTGCTTTTATTTTTTTGAGACCAAGTCTCACTCTGTTGCCCAGGCTGGAGTGCAATGGCACAGTCTCAGCTCAGGCAACCCACCTCCCGGGTTCAAGCGATTCTCCCTGCCTCAGCCTCCCAAGTAGCTGGGATTACAGGCATGTACCATCACGCCCAGCTAATTTTTGTATTTTTAGTATACACGTGGTTTCACCATGTTGGCCAGGCTGGTCTCAAACTCCTGACCTCACGTGATCCTCCTGCCTTGGCCTCCCACAATGTTGGGATACAGGCATGAGCCACTGTTCCTGGCCTATAACTTGGTTTTTAACAACCAAGGGCATACGTCCTCCCAAAGAGGCAAAAGTTAGAAGATGAAAACAGTAAACATTATGATAGCCTTGCACTTAACTAATTCTCTATATCTCCTGCATGTGTGTGTGACAACTTCTAGTGTCACCAGACTTTATATAAAGCAGACTGGTGCTATGGATGGCTTATGGCTGTTAAGTAGCTTTATTGTCAGATTCCTGTAAGAGGCTTAAACATGTTAGTCATTAAACTTTCTTTTTAAAAGGTTTCCCTACAAAGATATCTAATGTTACAGAATATTAGGTAAGAAGGAAAAGCATAAATGTAGGCATAAAATAATAAGATGTTTTTCTGGCAAATTTTTTTGTATATTGTTGCAAATTATGAGCATATTCTTATCTGTTTTTGAGTGTGATGTGATGTGTCGATCAATAATAAAAAGCTTAATGTTTTGTTTTAGTCTAAACAATTAGTATCTTGTAACAGTTTATACCAAGTTTTATATATTTCTCAACACACACATATTCATATATAACATTAGCATATTTTCTTCAGAAATTATTTATCTCTATATAGATACTTTTAAATTGTAAATTGCATTATTGCTTTCTTATTAAAAATAAATTTAGCAAATTTATTCTGCCACTATATCCATGAAGCCTGTTGAACTCACTACCACCTGCCCATCCTCCACCCCCACACATTTAGTAAGTTTTTGTGGGTACAATATTCTGCTTCTAGAAATCTAGAGTAACATCAGTCAGTTGCTGGGAAATAATTATTTGTTTGCCTATCTTAGTAATACACATATACATGCCCACTTAGCACACCCGTACCCCTTCACTCTTTACTGCTCTAGCCACCTACAAAATAAAATCTCTTTATTTCTACTACATAACCACCCCCATGACCACACACAATAAAGCATATACATTTTCCTCTCCTTATGATGGGCGCTCGTCACTTTAATTTTCTACACTATCGATGTTTTTAAAGAAAGAAAAATTTAAAAGTGAGGAAATTTAAGACACACAACATTTAAGACACTTTTTCTTCATATTAAAATTTTCACTTTTTTAGTTAAAAACAATTTCATAAATAGGGACAAATGAACTCATGTAATTAGGTTATTAAGCATTTTTTGTCAGTTTCATGTATTCAAGTATAAGTTATTCTTCATGATGTTTGAGTAATGTCAGATCACTCAGTAGCCTTATGCACAAATATGTGTAACTGAAGGACAGAGGGTGGCTATATACTGCCCAGGTTTGTTGAGCTGATTTCCTGGGCGAATCTAAGAATACATTGCCTCTATCTTTCTAGAATAGGCTAATTTTATACTGAGTCATTTAACATCGCATTTTGCATTTAATATAAATTTTCATAAATGTGATTTTTTTCCACATTTTCTCTGTGATTTGTATATTGCTTTTTTAAAATGAAGATTAAAAAATAGTCAATATTTTTGAAAGTCCTAACTTACTTTCTAAATATTTAGCTCTAAATAGCCTCTGTTTTCTTCTGCCATTTTGTGATGAGTATACACATGATGGGATGCCATCTCTGTATTAACTTTTGCTGAAGGATATATTTTAACATCGTAATTTTCCTTCAGAACTCTGGGTGTTCTAAGCTTGACTTCTTTTGATTTTAGTTATCGAAAGACTCCCACTTTGCGAGTTAAACTATAAAAGTCAGCTGAAAGCATTTTTTGCAGGCGTGGTATTTTCCTTGTACTTAATTTTAAAAATTCAATCTAAGTTTCATTTTATCTGACTAGTATTTCCAGTCTAAAAGGAGACTAAATAATCATATGTGAAAACATGTATTGATATTTATAAACTATTAGTTAATAATACAACTATCCTGAGCCTCAATCTGTGATTCCTTCCGATCGTTTCTAATGATTGTTTCTCTGATGAATGTAGCTACAGTGCATGGAGCAAATTTTAAAATTATCAATTAAGTGTCCACTTTTTTTTGTTCATATGGGTAACAGTATATTTTCTAATCATTTTCTAGTTTACTTTTGAATTAGGAATCTTTCAGTTACGTGATAGAAAACCAAAATAGACTTAAAAATATTAAAAGATCATAATTTTCCTTATGTATCTGTAAGATAAGATTTTTCTAACTTGATGTACAGCTTCATCTAAAGGTTCCTGATGTCATCTTTGAAGTTCGGCTTTGCTTATCTGCAGTGCTTCAGCTACGTCCAACCCTATGTACAGGGACAGTGTCCAGGTCAGCTTCCCACATGGCAGCTGAAGTTCAGAGGAAGATTAGCGTTTCCTCTGGTACTTTTCCTTAAAAAGATGGTGAAATTACTCTCCTGCAAAACCCAACAAATGTCTTCTTATGGCTCATTGACTTTATCTGAGATATATACTCATCC
>CAUYLG010036368.1:0-20196 GCA_963573385.1 Cacajao melanocephalus
CAAAACATACATTTTTCTCAGTATCACATTACACCTATTTTAAAAGTGACCACATAATTGGAAGTAAATCACTCCTCAGCAATTGCATAGCATTTCACAGCTTTAAATAAAATATTGGTTGGCTACTTGTTTGTTATTTTCATCTCTTATTCCTTCCTGTCTCCATTGTTAAGTACAATTATTGACATAAAAGAGGTTTTTAATACCCATTTTTAGGCTGCATTCTAGCCTGGGCAATAGAACAAGAATCTTGTTCTCTCTCCCTCTTTCTCTTCCTCTTTCTTTCTCGCTTACATTCTTTTTATTCTTTCTTTCACTCTCACTTTCTTTCCTCTCTTTTCCTTTCTTTCAAAAATAAAAAAAAATAAAAAATTAAAAAATCAAAAAAAATGTATGGCAGTATATAAGAAGCAGATACATGTTCATTAATACAGGAACATAAATATACTTCAATATTAGAAATAAAGTTACAATTGTACATTCAAAAATAATTAATTTTTAAAAATTTTAATGGAATTATTAGTTATGACTTGCAAAATTATCTTCAGTTTATATAAGTACAATGAATTACACAACCAAATATTTGAAAGTTATAGGCCTTTTTCTTTAGTTGTTACAAGAAAGAGAACAAAATAGAAACCTACACATTAAAATGTTGCCTGTGGTTATCTTCTATCAGAAGATAAAGAGAAACATATAAATCCACTCACATTGATTTGTTCTCTTTTTTTTCCATTAATGGTTTTCATTTTATTTCTGTATAATACACATTTTTCTTATTTATTAAAAATAAATAAATATTTTCCAAAAACTGTGATTATTTTGTGAGAACTTTGTTTTGACAGCACTGAGGCATAAAATAATAGAAAAATGAGTTTTAAATTAGATAACTCTTTTTTCTTTCATCTCAAATTAAATCGTTAATGATTCTGAAAGTCCTGAATGGATCTAAAAGGTTGGTCTGGGCAATGTAAGTCTAGCCATTAGTGAATAAATGAAAATAATGCTCTTAAACAATTCAATGTGACTAAAATAAAATGAAATAGTAGAACAGAAGGATAATGCGATAAAAATGTAAAAAAATTAATTTTAACAGGCAGAATATGAGTATCCTGTTTCTGTGTTTCTGGATGTTACTTAAGTATAATGGAAATAGTAACCCTGATTCCAGTCAGTATTATACACATTACTAAAATATTATGAACTAAAGTAACAGCGTTGCAACTCAAAAGACAAATACTCCCTGGAAATATAGAATGGAGTAATAAAATACATTATATAGTAATAGTGTTCCTGAAAAATTCAATTTTCTTGTTGTGTATGAATATCAAATTAAGATGTTTCTTATAAAAAAAAATTACCTTTAAAAAAGAAGACTTCATTTAAAAACAAATTCTCTTCCATACAGAAAGTAACTTCGTTGCAGTCACACTTAAAATTTGATAATACCTGACATATATCTCATTATTATTTCATTACGTAAGAGTAGTCAACCTAGGGACAAAGGCATGACTGGGATTTTTCAATTGAAGTCCCCAAATAAATGTTACCTTGCACAGAAACAGATCTTTAGAAAATAGTATTCATATGAGCACAAGAAAATCTTTTATCTACTGACGTTGTACAATCTTTTTTGGAAGTAAAAATAATGATTAATTAGCAAAAGAAGAAATCTGTTTTTAAGTTTGTTTTGTGTTCTCAGCTAGTTTAGAGCAAAACTTGTGAAGACTACATTTTAAATTTTTGTTTCATCAACACTATGAAACACCTGCCAAGTTTTAGTTTAATGTATCAAGTACTCGTAAGTTTTAGATTTTTAAACTTCCTGAGGGGCTACAAGAAGAAAAAAAATTCTGAACACTTTAGGCTTATAAAAAATTGAAAGTTCTGCAGCACTTCTATTTAGAACAGACTTAGTTGAATAGTTTCAGGTTACTGCCTGAGCTTGGTAGAATAACAAAATATTGCTGCTGTAGAAATAAGTTACTCTGTCACTGGGGAACACTGGGAGAATCTACTTACATTTGAAGGAATATCAAATAAATGATACTCAAAGTTGAAGCAAAACCTGAACAAAAAATAAACTGCTTCCTGAAAAAATAGATTAATAAACAGATAAGAGAAAATAATTTGGCTTTCATGTTTTTATTTATTTTTTATATAAATACATAGATAAACCAAAGTATTTATATGACGTTCACAGAATGTTTTTTCAATTCAAATAAAGATTATTTTACTCAGAGTAATACATAGTATTAAATTACCTACATATTGGAGTTGAATTCCAACACCTTTTTTTCTTTAGGTGGAATTTGGTGAGCTTTTAAAAGCATCAAGTATACTCGTTATTATGTGCAAAGTTTTGTTGATGAAATGTTAAATCTGCTGTAATAAGCAAGGATGAATAAAATGCTTGTACATCTACTTATACATTACCTTTTACAAATATTTTCAAAGCCCTACATTTAAGTTTTAAGGCTTTACGTTTAAACTTCTGATGTGGTATCAAAGATCATAAAGGTAATATGTCCAACCTATTAATTTCTTAGGTTTCTTTTTTTTAATCAAAATGCATTTCCAGTGACCATGAGCTTTATTACCAAGTAAATGCTATTTCAGTTTTGTGTACAGATATGCTCATGTTTTATAGAAGAAATATTTACTTTTCTATGTTTATATAATTATGCAAGAAGATTCCTTTTTTGAGTTAAGGGCAAACATTTCAAAGGAAATTGGAGTTGATAAAGGTATTTGAGTTATCATTCACATGTATGCATGCATGCATGCATATTTTGTCTTACATTATTCTCTTTCAAGACAACATTTTGACATTTGCATTCTGTTGTCTAACCATACTTACAGTAATCATTTAGATAGTATTTCTGTGTTTAGCTGTTTTCAATATTCATGATCAGTCATTTTATATAAGAGATTTTTTTCATTTGTTGATTATTTTATTACTATCTTGATGGAGCAAATATATTAGTTTGCTAGGGATGCTGAAACAATGTACTGAATACTGGGTGTCTTAAACAACAGAAACATTGCCTTGGAGTTCTGAAGGCTAAAAGTCTAAGATCAAAGTGTTGGCATGGTGGTTTTCTTCTGAGTGCTGTGAAGGATCTGTCTCATGCTTCTCTCCTAGTTCCTCATTCATGGGAAATCTCTGGCATTATTTGTCTCCCTCTGTATCATTTGATCTTCACATGGCATTCTGCCTGCATGTGTGTGTCCAAACTTCTTCTTTTTATAAGGACACCAGTCATTTTGGAAAAGAGGCCCAGTTTAGTCTAGTATGATTTTTGTCTTAAATAATTACATCTGCAATGATCCAGCTTATGAATAAGCTCACATTCTAAAGTACTGGGGCTTAGAACTTCAATATATTAATTTTGAGGGTGGCACAATTCAACACAGATATTTAAATAAATATCTTCAATTTAAAAAGCTAGTATTGGTGGGGTAATATTGGCAACACATTTACCAGTCCTTTCCCAGCTAGAATGTGTTTTAGTTCCCTTCATATACAAATAGCAATTTTGTTCATTATAATTTTTGTTTTGTTTCTTTTTTTTTAAGATAGAATCTCGGTCTGTCCCCCAGGCCAGAGTTCAGTGCACAATTTTGGCTCACTGAAACCTCCACCTCCTGTGTTGAAGCGATTCTCTTGCCTCAGCTTCCTGAGGAGCTGGGATCACAGGCTCCTGCCACCATGCCACACTAATTGTTGTATTTTTTGATGGAGACAGGGTTTCACCATGTTGGCCTGGCTGGTCTCGAACTCCTGACCTCAAGTGATCTGCCCACCTCGGCCTCCCAAAGTGCTGGGATGTTATAGTATTAACCCTTTTGATTAAAAAAAAAGTTGAAGCAGGTACTCCATAAGCATCTAGTCATGAAGCCAGACTGACTATATCTTCTTCATAGCTATTTTTTTCTGCCCATATATTTAAAAACCATTTTTTATTATAGATATTATTTTTAAATAATTTTACCTGTCACATAGTGAGTCAATTTAATCTAGAAAACCTGATGATATTTGTTAAGATGATGATTTGCCATTGAAACAGATAACCATAGTTCATAAGAGCTTAAACATTTTGAAGTCCATTTCTTGCCTGTGTAAATGTTCCTTTGTTATCAAGGTCTTCTTCCATGAAGTCATCAAGCGCCCAGGCTCAACCTACCATGCTGTTAATCACCCTCAATATCTAGCTTCCATCTCCTGGTACAAAAATAGTTGCTGCTATCTTATCTCCATTCCACCTATAGGAAGAATAAATACAAACACCTGATTATTTATAATCAGAAATTGTACATATCACTTCTGCTCCTACCCTACCAAACAGAAGCTAGATATGTGGCCACACTTAGCAACAGGCTGTCTTGAGAAACACAGTCTTTCACTTGGGCTCAACAAAAAACTGTATCAACATAGATGAAATGTTAATAGATAGATATTAGCAGCAACTAGCAGGCTCTGCTAGAGTCCACTTTGCTTTTCTCAAATATCTATTTATCACCTCTTCTCATGCATTAACACACTTCCCTCTCTCCAAAGGTGGCAACCTCAACATTCCATGCAGTTACTGTAGCCTACTCAAAGTCTCTGGAAAACGTGTAGTCTAATTTGTTAGATATGATTTTGACTCATAATGGCACAGTAATTTTCAAATAAATGACATACTATTTGTCTCTTCTTGCTCTCACAACCCCACCACACATATTTAATATGTGATAATAGAAGAAGGACATATCAACAAAAACTCCCCATTCATAATATTAAAGAATGGGAACATGTAGCAGTCTTTTTCTGTGTCAAGTGATTATTTATACAAAAGACTTCATAGATTTGAGAGAAAAATTATTTGAAAATGCAAATCCAAATACATGATAGTTGTTCACTATAATTAAATTCAATTTTTTTACTTGAAATACTAACACAAAACAAGTGGCACATTGAGCCAGTCTCAGTTATGATCACATTTGTCAGATTGGCCACAGGTGGTTGGCAATGGTCAACTGATGAACTCAATCAGGGTCCCAAATTTAAATGACAAGATATGGATAACATACTTTATAAAAGTGAAGCGATAAATGAGTCATAATCACGAATATTGGTCAGAAAATTACTTGATAATCAATGTAAATAATAATTTATTTTAAATAAGTATAATAAATAGAAGCAGATTATAAATGGAGTAGAATTATATTCCTATGTTGAATCCTTTGAATAATTTACCTCTAAAGGGTAAATCTAAAAGACGTGTACTATTTTAGAATTAGATGTTTTATACATACTTACTTATAGATATTTTTTCCTAAGAATGTAGCCCTCAACACCAACATTTTTGTTTTTTTAATATTTTTTCTCCAACTATGCTGTTAATATTTATGTCAGCTTCCTTAGGATCCATCTACTGAAAGACACGGAACAGTACAGAATCTAAGAATGCTGGCTCCCCAGCCACACTGTCTCTTTCACATATAGGCTCTATTACTTCCTATATTTGAAAACTTAGAAATGTTATTTAGCCTTTCTGTGGCTCATGATGGAGTGATTCTCCTAGTAAAAATAAGCAATTCATTCTCAACTATTTTCAGCCCAGAACATTGATAATGAACTATCAGAGAAATATGAATTGGGGGTAAGAGATATTTGTATTTTGTGTATGTGTGAAAGAACAGATAAATTTATAAATAAAAAACTTCAAACAATAATCATAGGCCAGAGATGGAGTTTGGGGGACCCTGATTTGAGAAATCTAAGACAGTTTGGACTACATAAGTTCTCCAGACTAAAAAGAAATGACTTGAAATTCGCAAAATACCACCTATACTTTGAAAACCTACACTTGTTGACCTTTGGACTGTAGACACTTTCATAGGAAGGGTAACCTTATGTACTTAAATATTGCTATGGGTTGAATGTTTATGTGTGCTCTAAAATTTGCTTGACATGTAATCCCTAATGCAGTAGTATTAAAAAGTGGAGTTTTCAGGAGGTGAGTAGGCCATGATTGTTCCACCCTCTTGGACTGGATTAGCACCTTATAAATGAGCTGGAGAAAACTAGCTAGGCTTTTTTTTTTTTTTTTTTTTTTTTTTTGCCCTTCCATGTTTTATGCCCTTGCAACCTCCACCTTGTGAGGACACAGCATTTCTCTGTTCTGGAGTAAATAGAGTTCAAGGCTCCATCTTGGGGGCAGAAATCAGGCCATCATCAGACACTAAACTGACTGGTATCTTGATGTTGAACTTATCAGCCTCCAGAACTGTGAGAAATAAATTTATGTTGTTTATAAAATACCCAGTCTTAGGCATTTTCTAAATAACACCACAAATGGACTAAGACAACTTTTAAACATATGCAGATATTTTTCCACTTTTACTCTTTGAGTTTCAGATGACATTTTGCTATATGAAACCTTTCACTGACTGAAATTATTTTGATCTATTCATTCACTTATTCTTTTTAAAATGTTTTATATTTTATCTTGATATATTTATTATTTCCTATATATGCATTTTTAAGACTGGGCGTAGTGGCTCATGCCTATAATCCCAGCACTTTGGGAAGCCAAGGCCAGAGGATTGTTTGAGCCCAGGAGTTTTTGATCAGACTAGACAACATAATAAGACCCAGTCTTCACAAAATATTGAAAAGTTAACCAGGCATGGTGATATGCACCTGTAGTCCCAGCTACTCAGGAGGCTAAGAGAGGAGTATCCTTTGAGCCTAGGAGTTCAAGGCTTCAGTAAGCTACAATGTCACCAAGATACTCTACCTTGGGAGACAGAGTGAGACCCTGTATCAGAAAAAAAAAAAAAAAAGACCACAATTTTGTACTGAGATAAATCAGGCATACATACTATAATTTGTTTGTATATTCTCCTTTCTTTAAAAAACAAGTTGATAAACTTAATTTATTTACTTATGAATTCTATTGACCTCTTGTTTTTTATATAAGTAACATTTAATGACAGATTGCTAAGTCTTAATTTTTTTTCAGCACTTTAATGGGTTGCTTCATTTTATTTTCATGATAATTTTAACAGGTAAAATATAATTTCCCTTTTTTAAATGGCGTATGGAATGTAAGGGACAAAGTCACACAATTGTAAAACTGTGATCATACTCCCTCATATGTTTCCACCATGAAGCATTACTCTAAGCCAGCAATGTTTTCTCCCTTAAGTATAGTAGAAAGTGGCAGAGGGGTAACACTATTTCATGTTTCTTAAAACAGGTATCCAGTAGCATAACATTGCCACTTGAGTTTTTAGCAGGAAGGTTCCTGTAAGTACTCTGCTAACACTGCAGTTTGTGTATGGCCCTGAGCTTTCTAGCGGATTGACACAAAGAAACTACTGAAAAAATTAAGTGGCAATGGAGATCCTTTAATAGATCCCTGTGATAAGAGAGCCGTTGCTAGAAGAGGCAATTACTCTTGACACCAGCCATATTGGGAACTGCATAAGACCTTTATGAGTCAATAGTAGCAAGAGTTAAGGCCAAAAGCAAAACTGCCATATACATAAGTGGGAGTTACTAATAATACTGATGATATAGGGAACAAAGTATACATCCTCTTTGTCCTCTCCAAACTTTTTAGGAAGGGATTTAATATTAGATGGTGAAAACTTAGTTGCTTAAGTTTTGTCTTTCAGTATGGTTGCATTTAAATAAGTTTTCTTCCATGATGGTGTATGTGGAGAAATTGGGCATTCTGGAACAGTGAAAAAATAGGAATAGATAATCAGCAAATTGGGACGTCTGTTCTTTAAAATTGTTTTGCTCAAAACTGATCCCTAATACTAAGTCCTCCTCACTCTAAGTCACTATATAAAGACTAATGAGTCTTCACAATGTTACAATATATCAGAAGCAATTTCTTAAAAAATTATGGAATGTTTCCTTCTTCAGAAGGCTCATATCATTTTGCTTACTTATTTCATATTGACATTGTACTACCTTATTAGATAAACTTTAACCTACTAGGTAATGAAACACATAACCTTCCATAGAAACGTGATTGGCTGATTGGGAGAGCACTGTCTCTCTCACTTTATACACTCTTAAAGAACTCACAGTTTATTAGGAAAAGCATGATTAAACAGTTCCAGAATAATAAAATGAACATTCAAACGTAAGTATTTTGATGTCCCAGATAGGTGTCAAAATGTGGGAACCCTTAATTCTTTCCTGGAAAAGAAGAGCTCAGAAAACCACTGTGGAAGTGATAGAAAATAACATATATTAAGATGAGAGGTTAATAGATTAGCTTAATTATGTGAGTTTTGTTTTGTTTTGTTTTTTTCTTGAGACGGAGTCTCTCTCTGTCCCATGGGCTGGAGTGCAACGGCGCGACCTCTGCTCACTGCAACTACCGCCTCCTGTGTTCAAGCAATTCTCCTGCCTCAGCGTCCTGAGTAGCTGGGATTACAAGTGCCTTCCACCATGCCTGACTAATTTTTGCATTTTTAGCAGAGATGGGGTTTCACCATATTGGCCAGGCTAATCTCAAAATCCTGACCTCATCATCTGCCCACCTTGGCCTCTCAAAGTGCTAGGATTACAGGTGTGAGCCACTGTGCCTGGCCAAGTTTGCTCTTTAAAACATCAAGATTTGTAAATAAAATATGTTTAAAAACCAAAGATAAGATATAAACATATCCAAAATCACAGAGAATAAAACAGTTACAAAAATTTCTCTTATGAGAATATTTAACTAAGTGAGAGAGTGCTATATCTGAATGACTAATCTGTGTAGGTTCATAAAGTTTACATTTTAGACAATATAAAAACCTGGGTCACAATGAAAAATTTAAAAAAATGTTTTTCTCTATTTTTACTATTTAAATAGAAAAAAAATAAAACATAGCAGTAGAGAACGGGATCAATTTTATCAGTGGCAAGTTATTTTACATATTTTTATCAGCAGCAAAGAGCATTACAGTGAATGTCACAGATATGTGGGATAATATATTAGACACAGTTGAAGAAAGGAATAATGAAATAGAAAATACTCTTTAGAAAATTATTGATGAGACACACAGAAGCAAAATAATTTCAATTGGGCAAAAATAAAAGACCCAATGAATATTTCAAACAAACATGTAATTCAAATTTTAAAAAGAAAAGAGAGAAGAATAAAAACTTTATGTGAATAAATAATGGCTAAGATTTGCAAAACACTGTTGAAGATGTCAATCTATATAATTAAGAATTTCTATAAATTAAAACATAATACTCAAAGTGCTGCTAAAAAAGTACTAAATAGAAAATGTGAAGAACAAATAAAAGAAGATAAAACACACATTAGCTTGAAAGGAGCAAGAGAAGACCTGAGTATTGATATGGTAACAAAAGTGATGAAAAACCAAAAGTCGATGAAATGACATCGATAGATTACCTAAGGAAATGACTGGCAACCAATAGGCATAGATGAAGTCCTCTCCTATGGTATCAAGAGAGGCCAAGTGAGGTGCCTGAATTTTGGCCTTCACCTGGCAATAATAAGATAGAAATGACCTTCTTCTGCCAGAGTAGTGTTGGAATAAGCCAGTTAAAACAACAAGGTTTCAATAAAATCCAGAATCTCATAAAGTAATGAAAATGTCCAGGTTGCAATAAAAAGTCAGTCATCATACTAAAAACCAGATGGACTAAATTGAAAAGAAGATAACCAATAGATAGATGCCAACTCTGAGATGATAGAGACAAGAATTATCTGAAAAAGATTTTTCAAATCCACCATAAAAATGCTACAAAAAGCACCTATGAACTCCCTTTACACAAACGCACAAATATATAAAAAGAATGCCTCAGCAAAGAAATACAAGATACAAACAAATAACCATATAAAAGCTTTAGAAATGAAAAATGTGATAATTGAAATTACAAGCTGAGAGGATGGACTCAACAGAATAATGGAGGGAACAGAGGAAAGAATTGGTGAGCTGCAATACAGAACAACTGGAAATTACTCAGTGTGAACAACATGCAGAAAATAGTCTAAAATAATAAATGGGGTATCAGCTACAGGGAATACTATAGCAAAAGAAAAAACATATCTATCATCTGAGTTATAGAAAAGAAACAGAAAGAGGATACAGCTAAAAAGAAAAAGTATTTTTTTAAAAGGCCAAAAATTTCTCAAAGTTGATCAGAGACATAAGCCTACAGTTTGAAAAAGATGAGAAAACTCCAATTAGGATAAACTCTAAACCCAAAGAAATTCATTACCAGACATATCATAATTAAAATTCTTAGAACTAAAAATGGAAATAAATTATAAGAGTAACCAGAAAAAAAAGAAAGAAAGAAAAAGCCAGAGAGTCTACAGGGAAAAACAAGTTGAATAACAACAGGTTTTTCATCAAAAACTGTGAAGGCAAAGAGAAAGTGACACAGTAGTTTTCAGGAGCTCCTATATCCAGAGAAAAGAATATCCTTTAAAAATGAAGAAGTCAAGATATTCTTAAATGACAGAAAATTGAGAGTTGGTCACCAGCATAGCAAGTATAAAAGCATGGTTAAAAGAACTTATCTAAATATAAAGGATATACAATAAAAAAGAAAGATTGGCACATCAGGAAGAAGACATAACATGGTAAGTAAAAATATAAGGAAATACAAGATGATTTACTTCTCTTTTTGAGTTTTCTAAATTGTGTTTGACAGTTTAAACAAAATTACTGCACTGGATGATTTGGTTCTAAAAGTATTTAGAGAAAATATTTAAAGCAATTATAGTGGGAGATGGTAAAGAGGCATAAGAGGAATTAAGGTTCTTTGCTTCATCAAATTGCTTAAATAATAACAGCAGTAGACTGCTACTGGGAGGCTGAGGTTCATGGTGCTTGGAAGAGTGGGAGTTTGCTTCCAGCCAGAGCTCTTAAATCTGAAAGAGCCATCCAGAAAAGTCACAACCCAGAAATAGGGGAAAAATGATAAAGTAGTATAATGTGAAATTTTAACATATTTGTCAGTAATTCACACATTACAAAATATTTTGAAAGTAATCATAATTCAAATATGAGAAATAAAACTTTGATGATTAATAATAAACACATTTTTAGAAGATAATTTGAGGACTTGAATGTATATATTAAAAAGAAGGCTAAAAAATAAATTATAATGTATAATAGCCATGTAAATAAGTTATAAAAAGAATGTCATTATGTACATAATGAATGTATTAAAACATAAATGTCCAGGAAAACGAATACAAACAAAAGAAAATAGCAATTAGAATATATATTTGTACATATAAACATATAGATATATTTATATCTAGGTATGTATTTTATATATAAATTGATGAAGGTATAAGTTGATAATGTAAACAATGTAAAATAGAAAAATAGTACAAAACATAAAGGTTATTCTTTGGTAAGAACAATTCAATTGTTACATAGCTACTAAAACTGATGAAGAAAACAAGAGCAATGTCACAAGTTTCCAAGTTTATAATTTAAAAACAAAACAACACTAATGTAGACCGACAAACACTAAACCTATTAAAAGAGGACACTTAAACAACTTTACAGCAAAAACTAAAAATTTTGATAAAGTTTAAAAAATTTCTTAGAAGGCATCATGATTGACTGAACAAGACATAGAAAATCTGTATAGTCCTTTACTAAATGAAATGAATCTTATTTAAAATATTCCCCCAAAATAAAAATCCAGTCGTATCTGCTTCAAAATTCTTCACAATATTTTAAAAATAAAATAATACGACATTTACCAATTGCTCCAAAAAACAGAAAGGAAGAAAATTTTCTCAATTTAATCATGATAGTAACACAACATTCATACCAAAAGCTGGTAAGACATAATGGTGTAGTTTTCAATTTTTCTTATGAACTTAGAAAAAAAAACTATAACCAAAGTATTAAGTCAAAAGAGCAATACAGAAATTTAAATATTTTTCAGAAATAAAAGGTTGAATTAAATAAGAAAATAAGTAAATGTATTCCTGCACAATAATCACTTAATAAAAATTATCTAAATTGATGCAGAAAAATGATTTTGTAAAATCTAATATTTATTCATAATTGCAAAAATAAAACTTTAATCAGATTAGTAATGTGTGAACTTCCATAATCTTATAAAGAATATCTCTGTAATGATAAGTAGGAAATACTATCATGAATTGGAAAATATTAAAAGCTTTTTCCCTGAGATTAAAAATAAGATGAGAATGTCTGCTATCACCAGTACTACTTGTCGCTGGACTTGTAGACATAGCCTTGCATTAAGAATAAAACAAACAAATAAAAATGATATTTTTTTTTGAAGTGTAGATATACGATTTTTATTGTTTGCCAATGTCATGATTGTAGGTCTAGGACTTTCAAATAACCTGCCAATTGTTGTATTTAATAATAAATTTAGCAATTTTGCTTCATATGTGTACAAAATGTATTAAAATGTAGTTTTTAATACATTTTGTACACATATGAAGCATGTGTACAAAACCTATTAAATGTATTTAATAGATTTAGCGTTTGTGGAGCTAAAAACTAGAAAATAAAATATTTAGTTATTTGCAGTAACATAAATATCAAATGCTTAAGAAAAAAAAGATGTGCTAAACATCTATAAATAAAAACTATTAACTATCCCTGTTAGAAATTGAAAAATATGTAAATATTAAAGGAATATTTAATTTTAGAATTGGAAGTCCTAATTCTGCAAAAGTATTATTTATGTCTTAGGAGGTATTTTAATGCAGTGTTAATCATAATCTATGTGGGTTTTTAAAAATGGAAATTGACTAAATGATTGTGAAGTTTATATGGAAATAGAAAAGACTGAATATATAAAAGGAAATCTTAAAGATGAAAAAATGTGTATAATGTCTACTAGCAAGTATTAAGGCTTATTTTATGACAGTGTGGTGTTGTTGCAAGGATAGACATATAGAGCAAGGAAGAAAAGAGCTCTTTCAGAAATAGGCTATCACGCATCAATTTATTCAATCTTTGACAAAATTATATTTCTCAGCAATGGGACCATAACAGTCTCTTCAATAAATGATACTAGATCGTTTTATCCAGTGGGGAAAAAATAAATCTTTATTCCTATCCGATACCACATATGAAAATAAGTTTCACATAGGTTGTAGATCTAAATGTGAAAGTTGAAAAAAATAACATATAGTATTTATGATAGAGTAAATGCATTTAACTAATGATATTTCTTTACTATTGATTCAAAAGCAACAGGCATTTAAAAAGCCAGATATAGGTGAAGGGGAGGAAAGCAGCAAATCACACTGCCACGTGTGTACCTATGCAACAATCTTGCATATTCTTCACATGTACCCCAAAACATAAAATACAATAAAAAAATAAATAATGTTTAAAATAAAAAAAAACTGATAAATTAGACTACATTAACATTCAGGATAGAGCAGTAGACTGCTGCTGGGAGGCTGAGGTTCATGGTGCTTGGAAGAGTAGAGTTTGCTTCCAGCCAGAGCTCTTAAGCCTTAAGGAGTCATCCAGAAAGGTGACAACCTAGAAACAGAGGAAAAATGATGAAACAGTATAATGTGAGATTTTAACATATTTGAAATTACTGACATCATCTGATAAGGTCCGATTCACCTAGGGCAATCTTCCATTTGATTAACTAAATATCAGCTGATTAGGGATCTTAATTATGTGTGTAATTCCTTCAGCTTTACCATATTATTGTAACCTAATCATAGAAGCAAGATGCATTATATTCATGAGTCACACCACACTCATGGAGAGAGGATTTTACCTGGTGTGTACATTAGAACACAGGGGTGTTGTGTGTGGGGATTGGAAGAGGGCACCTCAGAATCATTCTTACCATATTTACTCATCTTTACTAGTCATTAGGTGAATGCAATTAAGTCTATATCAAAATTCTATGTAATCACAGGAAAGCTATAATTTTGAACTACTTTTATATAATATTTTGCCAATGTTATAGAGAAAATCAATCTGCATGTATTGATAATAGGTATTTAAATTGCTAGAAACATCTAGAATACTGCTTAGCATATCTAATGAAGCTGCACACATGCATATGCTATATGTGTGACCTTGGGTAGAAGTTTGAATTGGGTATTTTTAAATATGCCAATCAATATAAAAATATACATATATTTACAAAACATGTCCGATAATGTTTTAAATAGCAGTGTTTATAATAGCAAAAATCTACAAACAACCCCAATGTCAGTCCATATAATGAATAAACAAATTAAAGTATGTGCAGGAAATGGAATACCATACAACAGTGAAACTATACATACAACAATGTGAACAATCTCACAATCATATTCAGCTAAAGAAACCAGATCTAAAATAAATATATTCTGTGACTTAATGGAGGTACTGGTTAGGATTGTGGTTACCTTTCAGTAAAGATAGTAGTGGCTGGGAGAGGTCATCAGAGAGCTTCTGGGATTTTGGTGACTTTTGTCTTTCTTGATCCTGGAACTGGTTTACTTGATGCGTTCATTCGTTGAAAATTCACTGAGCTTTGCATTTATGACGTTTCCACTTTTTAGTCTGTTCAACAGAGATTTAATAAAATTCAATACAAAATTTTTTAAAATATAAGCTCTATGATCTCTCATTTTCTCTTTCTTTCTTTCTTTCTTTCTTTTTCTTTCTTTCTTCTTTCTTTCTTTCTTCTTTCTTTCTTTTTATTTAATTATTTATTTTTTTTTGAGACAGTTTCCCTCTTGTGGCCCAGGCTGGAGTGCAATGGCGCAATCTCAGCTCACTGCAACCTCCACCTCGAGGGTTCAAGTGATTCTCCTGCCTCAGCCTCCTGAGTAGCTGGGAGTACAGTAATGTGCTACCATGCCCGGATAATTTTTTGTATTTTTAGTAGAGACAGGGTTTCTCCTTGTTGGTCAGGCTGGTCTTGAACTCCTGACCTTAGGTGATCTGCTTGCCTGACCTCCCAAAATGCTGGGATTACAGGTGTGAGCCAGTGCACCCAGCCTGATCTCTCATTTTCTAATGAAAATTATACTTTTTATCACTAAAATAAAATGCAATATCTATGGCTTTATAATTATATTTTTATAAATGGCCTGTTGGATTGTTTTGAAATAATATAGACGACAACTCTGCATTTTTTAGCATTTGGAAACTTTCCATTGTCATTCATTCAATGTCATTTATTCAATTCAGAAGTTTT
Source organism: Cacajao melanocephalus (assembly GCA_963573385.1). NCBI lineage: Eukaryota > Metazoa > Chordata > Mammalia > Primates > Pitheciidae > Cacajao > Cacajao melanocephalus. The sequence goes on from CAUYLG010036368.1 coordinate 15,203, forward strand.
ATTTTTAATTTCAAATGTTATATTGGACATAGCTGAATAAATTTTAAAGTCTATACTGTTTTATATTGTTAATATCTGACATGTAAAGTATTCATATTAAGTTCTAGTGTCATATGATAGTGTAACTGGAAAGTACTACTTTGTGTATTAAATTTGGAGGTCATATAATATGGATAAGCAACATTCAATATCTTATCTCAAAAATAATAACAAGTGAATGTGTCCCATTTACCTTTGGAATCACTTTCTTCATGGTTTGTGTATAAGTACATACAATCATGTATTGCTTAATGATAGGGACACGTTCTGAGAAATGTGTCATTAGGCAATTTTGTCATTGTGTGAACGTCATAGAATATACTTATGCAAACCTAGATGGCATAGCCTTCTATGTATCTAGGTTATATAGTGTAGCCTATGGCTCCTTAGCTACAAACGTATGTTACTATACTGAGTACTGTAAAGAGTTGTAATACAATGGTAAGTATATATGTATGTAAACATATCTAAACATAGAAAATTATACAGCAAAAATATGGTATTATAATCTTTTGGGACTACCTTTGTATATGCGGCCTGTTAACCAAAACATCATTAGATGATGCATGACTCTGTGCATGTGTGTGTGTGCGTGTTTGTGTGTGTGTGTGTGTGTGTGTAAAACACATATATACTGTGTTACTGGATAATGAAATCTCTGGAATAACATTTCCTTCTTCTATCTCAGTGAGGGTAATTTGCTATCATATGGCTGATGTACTGTTACTCTGATCTAACAACCCCTTCTACAATTTTATTTTATTAATTTGTTTTAATACATCTACAATTTAAACAGCACTTTGAAAAAAACAGAGTAAAATTGATTTAGCAAATATTGATTTAAAACAAAATGTATCATTTCATATTCTAAATCCAATTCCGATTCTATATAGTGATAGTAAGGTCATCTAAATTAAGTTTAAAGTCATATCCTCCTTCAGATACTACATTTTATTAATAGCTTCATTCACTGGTCTTATGGGAATTTCTTCTGGAAGAAGATTCAAAATTGAACATACTATTAATTTTTTAAATCAGAAATATATTTTTTGTGCCTCAACTGTTTGCTAGATGCTATAGAAAAGTAAGTCACTTCTCTTTCTAACATAAAGAGCTTACAATATGAATATGAATATAAGACAAAATGACTGTAAGTCAAACAGCAAATTCCAATAGATATAGAGTCTAATCAGTTCCATTATGTTTTAATTGTATTTCTTCTATATTGGAAGAGCAAAATAGTAATATCGTTTTATACTGCAAGTATTAAGTATGTCTGTGAAGAGGTTGTGGGATTAAAATACAGACTTTGCATTTCAAAATACACTGAGGGATTTTTTTGTAAGCAGTAATCATTTTTTTATAATCAGTAATCCTTGCATTATCAAGTGTAATAGTGAAGTGATAAATGAATTAGAACACTAAGAACTATATATTTCAAGATATAAAAGTGGGCATTAAATGAAGTAATAGAGTTGAAAATATGTAGCAGGTATTATAAGCACTTAATCATATCTCATGCTCTTCTATTTCTTTCCACCTACAAGGAGTATCCTTTCTTACTCTGTGGCTTAGTTTATGGCCAAAGGCTGTCAGCAGAAAGGACTGATGTCACCTCCAGGTTGACACATTTAATTTCTGATGCAGTGTTCTCCATGCTCCCCTCTCCTGCTTGGTAGACTGTGGAGTACCTGTGTTGAGAAGTAGGTGCCACAAGATTGAAGCAGCCTTGGATCTTGAGGTGCCACATGGAGAACAGCTGCTTTGAAGAGAAATTCAGACTGCAGGGGACTTTGAATGAGGAAAAAATATAAAGATTTTGCTGTAATTAGTCACTGAAATATTGTGTTCTTTTTTTAACTTTAGTAGAAACTTGTCTTTTCTGACTGAAGCAAAATAAGCAGTGGCTGGAAATAAGTAGAAGAAGAAGCCAGCAGAGTCTGTCTAAAGATTTAGATAATTAAGTACACTACTAAATGTAATAGGCATGTTTAAAAAATTAGAAAACGTAGGAATGTTCCAAATTATCAAGAAAAATCTACTCATAAACATACACAAAAGAACACAAGAACTGCTTATCTAGTGAAAGAACAAAAAGAAGCAAAGGGAAAATATAAATGGCATAATCAACGAAGCGTATGTATAATGTAAAAGGGCTTCAGAATTTAAAGTGAAAGATTGTTAAAACCAAATAAAAATCTAATAATATACTGTATGCAAAAATACACTTATTACAAATTATCTCAGAAAAGCCAAATATAAAAATAAGGGTATAGTCATTCCAGACATATGCAAAGGAACAAAAGACAAGAAATGGGACTGCCCATTTTATAATCAGAAAAATTTAAATTCAAGGCAAAAATAATTAAAATAATAATAAAATTTTCATTGAAGATCAAAGAAAATTTCATGTACCAAATAATATAGTATAGCCACTGATATGGTTTGGTCCTGTGTCCCAATCCATATCTCATATTGAATTATAATTCCCATGAGTCAAAGGTGCCACTTATGGCTAACATTTGTTACCATTGGTCTTATTTCACATATGTAATCTAGTAAGCGGAAAATAATATTTCCTTATAGTCTTAATTTGCATTTTCCAAATGACTTCTTGTTCTCTACTAGTTAGCCATTCCTGTATCTTCTTTGGTGAAGTATCTGTTAATATATTTTGTCCATTTTGAGATTATATATATATATATATACACATTTAATAAAAATACATGACAGATGATATATACATATATTATGTCTAACTATTGAGTCTGTATAAGTAACATATGAAAAATAATTGAATTTTTCTGTCTGAATTTAAGAAATAAAGCTAAAGCTTTTTAGAAATAAAACTCATGGCTTAAGAAACAATGAAAAAAAAATGAAAATGAGTAAATTAATAATCCAACCCAACAAATTAGAAATTACAAAATTAAAATAAGAAAAACTGAAAAAAATGTAGAAATATGTCAATAAACCAGAAAAAATTAATTTATAGACCTAATAAGTTACTTAATGATTTGTTTGGGAGAAATATCAAAGCAATGAAATGTGTAAATCATTTTCTAAAGTAACCAAAGAAAAACTGATAACATACAGACATATGATACACACACTTGTCAGTATAGATGTAGAAATTATTAACCAAAAAAATCATAGATGTAGAGATTATTAACTAAATCATATAAGACTATTTTTCCCACTGTATTTCAATATATTTGAAGCCTGGATGAAATATATGAGAAAATATAACCTGCAACAATCAAAAACAGACAGATAGTTAATCTGAACATGTTCATATCACCAAGGAAATAGATTTTTTAAAAAGAACTATGCTAAAGAAATGAGCTGTTTCTAACAGCAATTCATTAAGAAACAGTTAATTTCAAAACTATTTAAAAGTATCTGAAACATAGAATGAAGAGATCTTTCATTTTTTTATGAAGGTGGCAAAATCTTAAACCAAAACAATAATAACAGATATACCTCATCTGTTATGCTGTCTTCCAGAATATAAAGATAAATCCAGCCGAATTTCACCCATGAATACCAATTTATAAAAACATTAAATAAAATATTAACACACATTACTTAGAAGCATATAAATCAAGACAAAGTGAGTCTTATTCCATGGATGCAGTTGTTCTGCTAGGTTTTACTCTGACTACTCTAGCACCAGCATCTACATTTTAGCATTTAAATATTATTTGATGGTATTTAATGTTTATTTGTTTATGGTCATAGAGTGCCTAATGTGCACAGGCAACTTGCATTACTGTTTGTCTTCAGTAAATGACTTCAAGATAAATAACTGATACTCCAGGTCTTCTTCCAGGGAGCCTCAGTAGCCACTAGGCTTTATTTTCCTTGGCATTCTGACTTAACTGTTCACCTCTGCTTTGTTTTATGTTTATGAGAAACAGCAAAAGTTTTTCTAGACCAGAAATAACTGTTAGGTCCTATAGTTTGACACGAAGTATTTAGCTATATATATGTAAACTTAGTATAAGTATATATATATATATATATATATATATATATGTATATATGTGTGTATATATATGTTTAATATCTATAATTTAAATATTATATTGGTATTTTGTTTGTCATTTTAATCGAAAACTACCTAACAACTTATGTATACATTGCATACATAAGTATATATTAAGTATATATATATACTTAATAAGTATATATAGTTATGTATATATATACTTAATATATACTTATATACATTAATTTTATATATGTAAGTATACATATAAGTATATATATAAGTATATATATAAGCATATATATACAGGTATATATATTCTTGCATATATATATTTGCATATATATATACTTGCATATATATACCTGTATATATATACTTATATATATACTTATATGTAGTATGTATGTATGTATAGTATACTTATATATATAGTATGTGTGTATATATACATATATATACATATATAGTTGTATATATAGTATACTAAGTATATATATAGTAAGTAAATACTAAGTATATATATATATAAGTATATAAACATACATATATACTTATATATATACATACTATATATGTACATACATACTATATACATATACTTAGTATACTATATATATAGTATGTATGTATATATATAGTATATTTATAGACTATATATGTGTAGGTATATATAGTATACTATACATGTGTAGGTATATATAGTATGCTATATATATAATGTACATATATAGTATATATAAGTATACTATATATAAGTATATATAAGTATATATATTTGTATATATATCATATACTATGTATATAAGTATATATATAGTATACTATAAATATGAGAATATATATATAAGTATATTATAAATATATATATAGTATATATATACTATAAATATATATAGGATATTTATATATAAGTATACTTATACAGTATATAGTATATAGTATATACTATAACATATATATA